>WAAD01012692.1:107528-120118 GCA_013389945.1 Fregata magnificens
GACGTCACCCCCGCGTCCTCCAGCGCCCAACCATAGAGGAAGAGCCCAGAGCGCCCCATTGCCTCGCGCCGCTCTAGCCTTGCTCTTTCAGGCCTCTGACCATAGAGAAGCGCTGCCCCGAGCGCCTCCGCGGCAGAGCCCCTCTAGCCGCCTCTCGCTGGTCTCCCGTCAGGGGGGGCGGCCGGCGGGGGTCCTGTGGCGGCCTCTTGCCCGGTGGCTACGGAGCAGGCCCCGGGGGAGGCCGAGCGGTGCTGGGCGGCAGCGGCCTGCGCTGTGTCACCTCAGGGCCTGCCCGTGGGGAGCTGGAGCCCCTGTCTGTGGGGAGACTGCGGACCCCGGGCCTGTTCCCCAGCACCCTGGCCGTGGGGAGACTGGGGACCCTGGGCCCGTTCCCCAGCACCCCTGGCCGTGGGGAGACCGGGGACCCCAGACCCGTTCCCCAGCACCTTGGCCGTGGGGAGACTGGGGACCCTGGCCCCCTGCCCCAGCACCCCTGGCCGTGGGGAGACTGCGGACCCCGGGCCTGTTCCCCAGCACCCTGGCCGTGGGGAGACTGGGGACCCTGGGCCCGTTCCCCAGCACCCCTGGCCGTGGGGAGACCGGGGACCCCAGACCCGTTCCCCAGCACCTTGGCCGTGGGGAGACTGGGGACCCTGGCCCCCTGCCCCAGCACCCCTGGCCGTGGGGAGACCGGGGACCCCAGACCCGTTCCCCAGCACCTTGGCCGTGGGGAGACTGGGGACCCTGGCCCCCTGCCCAAGCATCCCTGGCTGTGGGGGGACTGGGGACCCCAGGCCCATTCCCCAGCACCCTTGGGTGCTGCCCTGTGCCTTTGCGGCCCCGCAGCAGGCAGTTGTGAGGCAGCACCGCTCTGGCTCTGCCCTGGACAAGGCATTTTGGCCGCAATGAGTGTGGTGGGGTTGGTGTCCCAGAGATGTGGCAGCATGGTGACCCACCGGCAGCAGGATGGTGCTTTACGTGGGATTTTGCCAGGGCAAACAGCCCCTCAATGGAGGCATCGGTCCTGCAGCTCTGCCTCTTGATCTGATTTTATAACTCAGGCATCTGGTAGCCTGTGTAAACTAGGTGCGATTGGAAAAAAACCTGATAAAAATTGTACTTGAAAGACTGGAAAATAGGCTATTGCATCCATTAGAACAGTACCACAAATGGGCTCTGTTAGTGTCAGTATGTTAACGCTGTTGGAGAAATCTTTGTGTATGTGCTATAGGTCGTGATTCATGCATTCGGTATCTGAGCGTGTGACAGCTGTCCAGGGTTTCAGAGCAAGTTAAGGTGAACTAGAGTTAATCATCAATATGTCTGGTTGGTTGGTAAAGAAATGTATGTTCCCGCAGTTGCTTTGAGGGCTGATTTTGTCCTTGAAAGGTCTGTGTGTTGCTGGGGCTCAGAGATGAGAATTGCAGCTCCTTAAACAGAAGAGGGTGCTCCAGGAGCACGGAGAACAGCGTTAACACGGGCTCAGCAGCCATGTTCCTCTGGAAGTAAAGTAAGAAAGCGCAAAAGCTTCTTTGGCGACAGCACGGAGGAAGACACAGAAACATTTTTTCAAACTTTAGGATCTCCCACCGTTTTTTTTCTCCCGGATTCCCACAAAATTACCTGTGCGGGGTCACTTTCCTTTCCACATGTGAAAAATCAGAGCAGGTCCCTGTCAAACATGGAAGTTCTGCTTCTAGATCTACCCAAAAAGTCTTAAGAAACGCCAAGATCTCAGTATGAGGCGCTCGTTCTGCCACCTCATCGTATGTGTCACCACATGAGCAGCACATCACTCCTCTTAGCAAACATTCCTGGAGTCCTGTCCCCTGAGGCAAGGGCTGCCATCTGTCCCAGAAATGATAAAATGGCCCAATTTTTCATGGGCCTCTCCCATGACCTGCAGAGCTGGTATTAGAGGATGACTGAAGAATGATTCCAGGACACACCGTGCCTCAGCGAAGCTCGGGTTACTCGCTGGCACAATATGAAAACCCTTAAAAATAAAACACAAAATAAATGACATTTTCTACGAAGAGAAATGGAGACAAACCACGTTAAATTCCACATTAAAATGTATGGTAAATTCCTGGGATCTACTCCTGTGCATCGTGGCTAGCTGGAAGATTGGAGGAGCAGCATCTCTATCGTTAAGATCTGCTGTCTTTTCACCAAATTCCTTGTCATTTGAGTTAAAAGATGCTCTTGGTGTTATCTAGTCCAACACCAGCATCATTTAACTACATCTGTGCCGTCAAATAAATTAAGTAATAGGTTTGATAGGTATTTTGGAAAACAGATAAATGAAGTATTTCAACGTTTTGGATCATTGGCTAAAACAGGTAATATTTACTTTCTCCTAGAGACACCCATTTATCACACTTCAGAGTAGAGTAGATAATACATGTCTTTCTGGTAATCAACACTAAAGTGTGTTTGGGTGGGGCTGTATTAAATAATTAGGAATGACTGAGGATGTTGGCTGTAATTGCTTCAGGAAATGTGTGTCCCATCCCGTGTGTCCCCCCCCCAAATTAATGATACTGTTGAAAATGTTTTTGTGTCAAAACCGCATCACACAATTTTGGAGAGCAATTAGCATGAAATGAGATGGAGGCTGCTGACAGTAATGTGCTGTCTTAAGTGTCACTCGTCTGTGAAATTACGCAAGTACCCCAGCGCTATGGCCGAGCATAGGATAATAAATATACCTGCATAATTAGGCTTAAAAGTGACATTACTCATCACAAAGAACATGGTGACAAAGCGACCGGGCAGAACCAGAGTTTGTACTTTTCAGATTTCAGTTGTGTGGGTAGGAGCTGGTCGGTGGCACCGCTGCCTGCAGGTCCGGGAGCGCCGAGGACCTGATCCTGCAAAGAGTGTTTTTCCTACTGGTAGCGTGCGTGGTGTTCCTGGTGAAAGGAAGCACTGGCTCTTTTCCAGGGTGCTGCAGCGGCTTGCAGGCAGCGTTGCTGGCAACTCATCAGCTGGGGCATTTTCTGCTTCTCAGATAATACTTACTATAATTGGTGTCTGAAGGGGGAAACCGCTGAAGGTTTTGTGTCCCTTCACGGTGCAGCTAAACTTCCATCAGCAGTGAAAGCTCATACCGGTCGGATTTTGCACCCTCACCGAGTCCTCAATTTTAAACTAGATCCAGGAAGTTTATTTGGAACAAAGAACGTGTAAGGTTATCAACCCTTCCAGTGCAGGCTGGGAGGCCAGATCCAGCCCCGTCCTCTACATGCAAGCATACGACGATCCAAACCAACCCAGACCCCCAGCTTCTGGCACGCTGCCGAGGCAGCCTTCGGCAAAGGTTGGGTTTCCTTAACTCCTGCCTCTTGTTCTTGCTCCACGGCACGCCAGATAGCAGGTCTGAACAGTCCTTCTGCAAACTGCTCTGTCTGGAACGCGACTTTTCCAGCAGTGTGCCAGGTCTTCACACAGGTCTAAAATGCCCCAAAAACCCGCCCTGTGCCATTTTGATATCACCGCAGAAGATACTCCTGCTTTCTTGATGTCTGCGCCTTCAGCAAGCAGATCAAAGAATTGCTAAAAAGCCAATATCCAAACCATTCAGCAAGGCCTGTTTTCAACTCATCATCGTTCTGAAAAATCATCCTGCTGGTATATGTGAGTCATGGGTTTAGACTAATTTATTTCATGGTGCAAAGAGGTTTTTATAATACTCTTTCAATGGATTGAATCATTTTTTGCTGGTGACTTAAGGATGCTGGTTTATTTCTCTAGTGATTGCAAATGGAAGCTGGATCTAAGCTTAGCACTAAGTGTGACCCCAAAACATAAAGAAATATAATCATATATAATTAGCTAGGCTCCAGCGTGTGTTGTCGGTATCTTTGTTGGTACTTAGTTCTATGTGTTGTCAGATGGGAAATGTTTTCTTCCCAAGATAAAGGGTTAATATTGATGCTGGGGATAGTTAATGTCCACGTTCACTCGCTAAATATCACATAACATCAGAAGAAAAAGGCACTTTTCAAGTCATTTAATCAGCAATAAATATACTTTGGAATAATTGATAACTCTGCAGACGAGCACAACAAATCCATTTTACTCAGAAGAGCAACAGATCAAATATTTATAGTTCAGCACTAAAATACCGTCAAAGTGTAGAGCTAAAGGTTATGCCTTAGATTAATTTCATATTCACAGCTTGACACAGATGCGGTTCATTTGCAGCTGAGATACTTAGTGCGTAATAGTGAAATTTGCTTTCATTTGACAAAGTTTCTGTTAAAAGTGATCATTTTCTCAGGGCTTCTCTTTTTTTTAAACAAGTCTCAGGCAGCCTCTTGTTAGCGGTGGCTTCACACAGGTACCTCATTTGAGGGCAGGTTTAAATTTACAGCCCTGACCATCCATAGGCTTTAGAGACCAGAGTTTATGGTTCAGAGTTTAAGGCTGAAAATAGCATTTTAGGTTGCTGTAAGATCAGCGTTGTTTGTCCCAGACACATCACGCTGCCTTCCTCCAAGACCTCCCTTCCACTCTGTTGCTGCGTGCAATGAAACCAGTTTGCGGCATTTCAGAATGCACAGGGGTCAGCAGGGTTGGGGGTTTTTACCGACAGCCCTATCTGTGGGACTGATAGGAAGCCAGTCTGTTATTTTTCTGCATTTAAGAAGTATCTCAGTCCGCTGGCATCACGTTAGTCGTTCACCTTTTTTTTTCACAAAAGCATATTTTTCTATTTAAAACTTCAGTTGTAGAGAGACGTACACACACTGCAGTCCTTTGGTTTGTCAAGAGGCACAATGCACTTTGCACAAAGCACGACTTCAGATTTCCTCCAAAATCTATATTTGCAAAACCTCCATAATTTGGTGATACAAGCTTTTCTGAAAAGTCGCGATTCCTTAAAGAGGGGGAGGATGAGCAGGGCGGGGAAGAATCCTTAAAGTCTAAAGAGAGACGCAGGCTGAGAAGCAGAGTTGTATTTTAAGGCATTCATAAGCATTAGTCTAGTGATAGAGTTTTCTTTAGCAGTGGCTTGTTGGAGGATGAGAGCAGGCTAAGTGCAGCTAGCAGAAAATATAGTACCTAGATGGGAATTCAGAGGAACAGTGGGAGAAGGAAACGGCATTAGCCTTTCAAGGTGAAGCGCCAACATGCAAATTCCCAGAACAGGATGAGGACCTCGAGAGAGCTTGATTTTCAAATAACATTACAGGACCTAACGTCAACGGACAGAAGCAGCTTGGCAGCAAGAGCTCCCTTGCTGCTCGTGCCCCGGTTTTCGTACAGGGGAGGAGAGCTCGTGCTGGGGCACATCGGAGGGGACGGGGCAGCCGGAGCAGGGCACTGCGTGATGCTCTGGGCAGGGTGGGAGCCTCGGGAGCGTCTGTGGTGGAGCTGAGCTGTGACCAAACCTTAACCACGCTTAATCCAACCCAGCCCGGCATCAGACTTGGCAAACGCAGTCGCGGTGTGCTTTTCAAACGACAAGATACGTTTCCATCCCCATGTCTATATTCAGCAATACTAAGGCTCAGAAAGTTAGAGAGGTCAGATAGCGAATAACTGGTAACTTCGGGAGTGCAGCTCGGAGCTCCTGACTCCCCATTTGGTGCCCTGCCAGCCCAACCGCTCTGCTCCGAATAACTGGATTTTTTTTGTCTGTTGCTGGATTTTAGGGAGGGGTGTCAACCTCACACCTGCAGGGACTGCATAAACAGCAGTAAGGATTGCATGCGGTCAGCGTGGGACATCGGGCTTCTTGTTGTAGCGTCGTGCTCCTTGCAACACCGTTGTAGCATATTTAGTTCTAGTTGTAGTGCTGGTCCAGGAATAGGACTGCTAGTGCAGATTTGCTTAAAGACAAATTTTGTTCTCATCTACATGCCTTAGAGCCCTCTACTCCAATTATCTTACACGTATATAATTGTGCGTACTATCTAGCCTCACCTAATTAAATTTCAAGAAAATAGGAGAGCACTTTGGGGTTGTGTGGGATTTAGTTAAGAGATCTCAGAGCTACTCCTCCTCCTTACAGTAAACATGCTTCAGATCGGAGCCAAATAGACTCTGCACTTCACACCTCTGGGTATTAGCTCGCTTTCATTATTGTAAATTATTTCCAGGAGAAAGACTGAATCATGGGCTGGAGGGGGCTGAGAAATCTGCTTGCATTAGAGACAGCCATCTGATGGCATCTTTTTTCCCTGCTCTTTTACCTGCATTTCAGGTTTTTGTCTTTGCTGCTTACTTGCTGCTTTTCTAAGGCAACACTGTCGTGCCACATCCTCGTGATTTTTTCATCATGATTCTTTGGTGGTGTTATGTCGTGTCCAAGTCACTCTATGATGACATTGCTTCAGCCCTTGAGATGTTCAGAGACTCTCTTACTGCCAACCGCAGCTGTTGGAGGCAAAATAGGTAAAATACAGGGCTGGATGAACAGGCATTGTGACGGTTTCTGACAGTTCATGCTTTCACCCAAGTAGCCCCATCAGAGTCAAGTTTTGAAGTTGATGAGTCACGTAAGAAGTGAAGGATCATGTCTGCAGCTTGTAAGATGATGGACTACTTCATTAAGCTTGGGTAGGTGAGGACCGATTAGTGGAGTTTGGCAGGTAGTGCAGAGGACCTGGGTCTGCACCTCGGTTCAGTTTTGGTCTCCAACCAGTGATTCAGTTATTCCCTCTTCGTACCTCAGTTTTAAGCAGAAATAATTCCACTGACTCAGCTGGGTGCGATGGGGCTTAATTATTGTCTATAAAGGGCTTTGAAATCCTAAAGGATCGATGCCTTGAGAGTGTGCGTGATTAGTAAGCTGGATGCCGCGTTGTGAGCTCAGCTGCAGAATTTGAGTGAACAAACAAGTTCATTTGGCTTGGAGCAGCAAGCGCCATGAAACTATGCAAAAGTATCGCGAGTCTGTGTTTTTTTTTTTTTTTAACTTAGTGCTAATGGATCCATTGTTTCATGTAAAGGTTTCTACTGCTCTTGTTATAGCGTGTGTGACATTTACAGTACTCTTTGTTCCATTAGCAAAGTAATTTGAGATAGTTTATTATCCTTTGGAGACTTTACTGCTTGCTGTTTAACTTCCATGTGACTGGACCCTGGAAAAAAACCTCTTAAAATACTACACGAGTCTAAAAATAGCGAGGAATTAGCCGTTTCTTAGGAGTAAAATGATTAATTTAGTGTACTTTAATAAGAAGATCTGCAACATTAGGGAACACCACTTATTGTTTCCTCTTTCTCTTCAGAGCCTCCAAAATATGCAGCAGCTTTATCGTGGAGTCAAGGTGTGTCTTGCCTCACAGTTTGAAATCGTAATTTGTTTGTATCAGCTACAGTTCCTTTATTCCAGAGGAACAAAGAAATAGCATTTAATCAGCATGTTCTGAATCACTGGTGAAAGGAATCGCTCCGTAATCTGAATTTATTACACGAGGACACACTCTAGATGCAATAAAATGGCAAAGGTTGTTATTCCTGGGAGTATCTGCCTGGGGTGCTGTCACTGCGGTACCCGAGGGACCGAGCCTGCTTGGGTCCCGCTCGCTAAGTGGCTCATCCGCACTCCTTAGCAAAACACACTCGTTCTGATTCACCAAGAAGGCTCAGCAGTGGGTTGGAAAGCATCAAGGTTTGTTGAGCTGCATGTGTGGGAATATTTTTTTCTTGCCATTAAGACTTCACTCACTCTTGGGTTGAAGTAATGCAAGAGGCAGCAGGGATGTGAATCTGGGAAAGTAGGTGAAGGGTGAACCGCCGAAATTCGGCGTGCAGGCAGAGACGGAGCGGCGGGGACCCAGGCCACTGACCTCCTGGGCAGCCAGGCAGGGTATTTATCACGTTCACCCTTTCAGATGGGATCTTCAGTGCCAGGTCGCTCAGATGCTGAGCTTTGAACCTTATCTGAAAGACAACTGCCTGCAGCAGCACCGGGCTTGGCACCAGCTCGGGATGAGTGTGGCGCTGCCCGGTAGGGGATGGGCAGCAGAACTCATCCCTGCTGCAACCTCTGACTTCGGCTCCTTTGCTATTTTTTGTGCCGCTGGCAGATTTCACGGCAGTGCAGCCTCTTTTGCCTTTTGGCTCTTTTGTGCCCGTCTCTCCGAGGCAAACCTGTGTCCTGCGTGGGAAGGCAGAGCCAGGCAGAGTCTCCAGGTGAAGGACCTCGGAGCAGGAGGCTCCGTTACTTGGCCAGACCTGCCAATCGCTTGTGTGGTCTTTGGCAACTCACTTGAACTCTCCAGGCCTCAGTTTCCCAACCTGAAAAACAGGATGATCACAATTAACAAAGACGGTGTGAGTTTGCAGAGCTCTCTGCAGCCGGACGAGGAGGGCAGGCTCTGTACCAGAGTGCATGGGGCTCCTCATCCAAGATGATGTTGCCTCCATCCTCTCAGCATACTCCCACAGGGAGATGCTGTAGAGACCAGATGGCCAAAAAGTGTCATGTATAGAATGAGCATTAATGACCAAGCATGCAGAGACCCCATGACAGGGCTGGCCTCTTCAATTGCTTTGTTTTCATGCTCGGCTGAGTCGCTAACCTTCCAATAAACACCAGACTCATTATAATAAAAATGTGGAAAATGCTATCATTAAACCACACCGGTTTATTTTTCAAGTGCCTCTTTCTGGGACATCAAATTCATTTAGATCATTCTCAAAAGCCACAAATCCTGAATGGGTGCAGTAATGTGTGTGGTGGGAGGCGAGAGCACAACAGGCATTAAATCGGGTTGAGAGTCAGGGCTCTGACAAGAGAGCTCAGCTGGGTTCATTGCAGGGGTTGAAGACGTGATGCCTCCGGCTGCTCGCCCCCCTCGTCACCCAGCCGAGCAGTTTTTCAGACTGAAACTCCGGTTCGTGCTCTGGTGTCTCAGCTTAGAGCTGTGGTAGAGGTGGCTGGTCCAGCAGAGAAGAAGGAGGTACATCCTGGAGAGCCCGAGCATCCAGGGGGACGGGGAGCTGCGGCGGCTGCAGCTGCCTCCTTGGCGAGCAGGAGCCAAGACCCTTCCAACAGCGGAGTCCTCCTCGTACAAAAAGATTTGTTTTGTTCCAAAATAAAAGAAAAAGACCTTAAATCCTTTCAGCAGCAGAGCCCTATGGTTAGATGCCATTGCCCTTCACCTCAACAAATGTGGAATAGCATCATTAAGTGTCTGTCCGAGCACTGGGGTAGCTGAGCAAAGTGTCAGCTCGGTGTCTGTGTAGTTGGTCAACGGGATGCTGGAGCTCATAATTGTGTTTATTAAGTGAAAACATAAAAGTCGGGTTTTCAAAAGGGCTTGAGATCAGCTGGACTCCACTCGGGTGAACGCAAGCACCTGCAGCTTATAGAAGTGACCCGAAAGGCTGAAATCTAAATCTCACGGGATTCTGTAGAAAACTTCCGTAGGAGCCAGGATTTGTTCGAAAGCTTTTTATCTACCAAGAAGAACCAGGATTTTGTTCCTCTGGGGGAGTTCCTGGCACGAAGACCACCTTGGAGCAGCACGGTGCCATGTGTCCACTGATGTGCGACAGTGTTTGCGGGAGCATCGGCTTCTGCGAGGGGAATAGGAATCCTAAAATTATATTTTAGCTACTTAGAATATAAATAGAAGACAAATTGCTTGTCAGCTGTTTCGTTCAAAAGATATTTAAAAATACTTGGGAGAGGAAACATGCACTCTGCTTGAGATCCGGAGCCTTACTGTATCAGCCTGAAGGATCTCAAAGTGCCTTGCAGACACGACAGGCTGGCTGTAAGCAGGAATCGGTCAGTGCGCTGGGAGGAAAGAGTTCAGTTCAGTTCAGTTCCCAGAGAGTTTATCAGCGTGACAAGTTATTCAAGTTATGCCAAAAATACACGTAAAACACACTTCAGGCAGATCTCTAGGAATGAGAAAATCTTCCACTCCTGGGTGGGAATGTTGAGCCCACGTTGGTATATTGCTGCAGCAAAACACAAGCTGCTAAAACCGCCGGTTTGCTTGGGAGTGGGGGCAGAGGTCGGAACAAGCCTCTGCCTTCTCCAGACTGAGCGTCAGGTCGTTCAGAATTGATCCGTCTCTCGGGGGAAGAAGGAAATGTAATGGCTTTTTATTGAGTGAAATAAACCTGGCAGCGTGTGTCCTGTTGTGACCTGGGGTTCGGTGACCAGGGAGGGATGCGATGTGATCGTCTGTGTGCTGTACCGATGCCATTCATTAATGGCTCTATTAAAACATGAAAGTGGTGAGGCCCTTTGTAATGTCCAGAGCACTCAAAGGGTGACAAAAATAGCCCACCCATCAATGGTCTGCTCAGTGGGAGATGGGAGCCTGGCTCCGTCCTTACTGTAAGCCTGGGTGCTTCCAAGAAGCTGGGCTGCAGGTGAGTTGGACTCTCTGGGTCCGGTTCATTAACAGAAATGAGTCGTGCTCTGCACAGACATAACTTCCAGCACTCTGCTTGGGAAAAGGCTGGGATCCCCTTCTTACCAACTGGGAATTTCACTTGCTCCCAGCCTTCCCAGAAGAGGAAAATCGTGAGGCTCTGCACGGATGGTCTCACACCTCCCCATGTCTTACTGCTGCTTTGCACTTTCCTTTTCTCCCTCCTCCCCCCAGCGCCGCTCTCTCTGGCCCCTGCCTGGCCGAGGGGCTGGTTCCGTCAGGCAGAGGTTGCTGCTTGGCCGAGATGAGCAGAACCTGCTCCCACACGCCGAGGGGTCCCCGCCATGGGTCTGTCTCCTGCCTGAACATGCAAACACGTCCCCATGCCTGAGCAGAGAGTCACAAAACGCCGACGTGTGCAACCTGGGCTGATGGAGAAAGCTTCACTGCTGGGAACTTGTGCTTGCTGGGCATGAGAAGACGGGGGCTGGCTGGATGCCGGTGAAGAGCTGGGGAGCCCGACGGTGGGAAGCAGGCTGGCCAGGTTCCTTGGGAGCATGTTAAAATAATATCAACAAGGAGAAATGGGCACACAGGAGCATGCAAGATGCTGAGAATAAAATTAATCAAGTTACTGTGTGGCCTGAAAAAAAAAGAAATTATTTAGTCATAGTTCAGTGTCTAAAGCCAAGAACCTGGTTAATAAACAAGAGGAACTGGAATTGCTCCCTGATGAGCATAAATTTGACCTGCTTGGTTTTATTAAGGAATCTGGGGGAAAAAAGTCACCTGGCTGGAATGGCAAAATTCACAGTAATATCCTATTTAAGAAGAGCTGAGTTACAGCAGAGGAGGGGAAGCAGCCTGACAAATCCACTGCAAATGGTCTTGAGCGCTTCGTTGCGGGAGAAAGTGCAAAGCGGCTGCTCGCTCCTGTCCGCTGCAGGCTCCCGAATTGCAGGGAGGAGCAGAATGACCGGCTCCTCGCATCCCTCCAAAATACCTACGGGCAAAACATCGTGTGGTCACAAGATTTTGATGCAGGCCACACAAAGTGGCTCTCAGCAGGAGGCAGCAGGGTTGCGGTTACTGAATCCCCGATCCTCCCGTTTGTTAAGAAGTGGCACCAGAGGGGTGTTGGAAGGGGCTGGAAATACCAGGTCCTGTAATTTCTCTGGATTATGAAGGCAGTAGGCTTCGGTGAGAGGAAGACAAGTTGGCAGGCGTCCCATGGGAATCAGGTATTCGTCTCCTGGGTCTTCTTTTTTTTTCCTAAAGAAGAGATGGAAGAGCAGGAGTTACTCACTGAATTAGCCGTTCGGGTAGGAAGGCAGGCAGCTGGCCGTTTTTAACTGGTGATGGAAAAGTGACCAAGAGCAGACCACGATCCTGGGGCAGCGTTCGTGGGGGCCTGAGCTGGGCGTGAGCACAGCAGCCGTCGGAGCCCCCCGCACGGGTTCGGCGTCTCATCTCTTCCCGTTGTTTTGCACCTCTTAAGCAGTCGTGACTTTGCCCTGCACCGAGGCAAGTTCATGGGCGTTAGGACCCCCAAACTGTGGCTGGCCTATTAGTTTGAGCTGAGCGAGATGGGAGGGAAATCCAGGTCTCACCACTCCATGGGCGCTACGAAGGTGGAGAGGAGCCAGTCGAGCTCTGCACAGCGGGACACTGTGCTCCCTGGGACGTGTGGGCCCTCTGCACACACACCCCCCCCATCATCTCTGCACTGAGGCAGGTAACCAAAGCAGGGCTTCAGTCTGCATCGCCCACCCCTGTCTGGTACCCCACTCAGGGTGAATTTTGCTGAAAATCACTGCAATTTGTTCTTACTTACGGTTCCTCCAGGGCATGTTCCTGTGCCTTGCAGTTGATCTCTCTCCAGGCAGTGAGGCTGGGGGTCATACCTGAAGGAGAGGGCGTGCAGGTCCCCTCGCTTGCAGTCAGTTTAAAACATCTCTTCCTCCAGCAGTAAATCCTGCTGCTGTCGAGCGGGTCCTGAGGGGCCGGGGAGGATGCTGGGCTGCGGGGAGGTTTGTGGGGCTGCGGGGGGCTGCTCAGTGCTGCGGGGGGATGCCTAGGGCCGTGGGGAAGATACTCGGGGCTGCAAAGGGGACGGCGGGGAGGTTGCTCGGGCCGTGAGGAGGATGCTCAGGGTTGCGAGGAGGATGCTGAAGGATGCTCGGGATGGCTGGGACTGCGGGGGAGATGCTGGGGGCGGCAAGGGGGGTGCTTAGGGCT
>WAAD01012693.1:8537-37987 GCA_013389945.1 Fregata magnificens
CCTCCCCCCCCGGCCTCCCCTCAGCCGGCGCCTGAGGTGTTTCCTCATCCCCCCTCTGTGGTATCCCCGTTCCCCACATTATTTGAGGTAAAAAAGGATGGATTTGGGGTAGGGGATGGAAGTCTGACCCTAGGGTTGTCTCCCCATCCTTCTGGGGTGTCATGGGGGGGGGAGGCCTTCCGCAGCCCCCCAGGACCCCACGATGGGGGACCCCCGGCCCACCCGCCGTGTTTCGGGGACCCTTCCCACGCGTCCTTCCCAAAAATAACCCTCGCGACGCGCCGTCATATCGCTAAAAGGGAAGCGTGACACCCCCTCCCGCTCCCCCGCGCTTCGGGATCCTTCGAGCCAGCGTCTTGAGGGGGGGGATGACGGCAGAAAGTAAGCCGGTGAGAGAATCTTAGGCAAATGTTTATTTTTAAGATGGCGATGTCTAGATGTTTCTGGCTGTTCGCCGTAGAAAATGGGGGGACTTTTTTTCATCAACAAGTCTACCTCGATCTAAGGGAGGACAACCAACCACATCCTTCCTATAAACCGTGCCCGGGGCAGGCCCCGCGTCCCTGTTTTCCAGCCAGGATCTGGGGAGCAGGGACAGTTGTGTTGTCCCCGTAGGAGCCTTTGGACTCGGAGGAACCCTCAAATTTTCCTTCCTGGATCATTTTTGCTGAGCATACATTCCTCCGTGACAGGCGGGGGTTATTTTGCCCTTGGTTTTAAGAGCTGTTAATGCTTTTACAGTCCAGGAAAACATGGGGAGTGGAGGAAATGGGAAAACAATATTTGTGGAGCCACCCAACAAAGCAGGAATGGAAAACGGGGGCTCTCAAGAGCTCCCCACCCTGAATGAGGAAAAGGGATGTGTTTTTGTTAGGAGTTGTCTCCGTTGTCCTTTGGAGCTTGTTTGTCTGTGTGTTCCTGGCACGCACCATGCTTTTCTTTCTCTGCCATCCTCTCCTTCCCCTGGAGTTAATTCACACCTGTTAGTATAAACCGATAAACCAGCCAGATAAACTCTACAGCATAAACTGTTCGCCTGCCAAAACTGCAGGACAAATTTCCTTACTGGGAGACAATTGTTTCACAATTAGGTACATAATGGAGGAACTGCACCTTTTCCTGCCGCCTCTGGTCCCGGCGAGCTCGCCCCATTGTCTCTCGTGGCACGCTAGGAAAAAAGGTGCCGGATTAACGAAGAATTGCGGATTTGTTCTAATTTGGCAAAAGGAGGAGAGCTCCCTTTCCAGCCGTGCCAGCTATGGGATATTTGATTCCCAAAGACGCCAGCTTGGATCTGCGCCCAGCATTCCCTTAGGAGCCGTGTTTACGCTCTCCCTCTCCAGTTTCCTTCGGTGCCCGTCTTTCCAAGGAAGAGGTGTCCAGCCCCTGGCTGCTCGCTCTCGGACAGTAAAACACATTCCAGCAGTGTCAAAGGACGATGGAGTCCTAAGCCAAAGAGCTCGCCAAAGATACGGTCCAAGGCACGTTCCACAGGCCCAATCCTCTCCAAATTTCTCTTTATCTGTCAATCAGCGTTTGCCCTTTGCTCCCCTGACCCCTATCCGGCTGGAAATGCCTCCCCGGTCCTTCTGCAGAAGAAGGAGAAGCTGTAACTTCCTCAGGGCTGAGACTTGGTTCACAGGGTTTCCCACGCAAGCAGCACCCCGGATTAAGCAAGGGTTTCAGAAATGCTTAGGAATTTTAGCTTGTAAAAACAAGAGCTTCAAAATGTCATGTCTCCTTCAAAAAACAAGGGCGTCGGAAGAGAAGCCACTTGCATTTCTGGGCAGAGACCGGCTCTTGGGGGCTTCCTTGCTCCCACTAAGCAATTATTTTAAGGCGTTCACCCCCCTCTCAGCTCATTTCCCACGGGGATCGTGGTGCTTGGAGGATCCCCCCAGCCTCGATTGAGAGCAAAGCTACTGCTGAGGGTGGATTGGGAGAGTGGCCAGAGCCTTGTCCTCTCCCAGTGTGCCTGGCCAGGGGCGAGGGAGGGCAAGGAGAGCTGCGTGACTAACCTTATGTGCTGGGGATAACCCGGTTGAAAAGCTGCAGGGCTGGGCTGAGCGAGAAACCAGGCCCTGAGGTGACTCACTGAAAGCCGGGGCTGCTGCGTGAGTCACAGAGATGGACTTGGGTAGGGCAGAAACTGGGCAGCGCAACAGCTTTCAGCGCCGTGCTCCGTGCCGGCCACATCATGCCTTGCTGGGAGCTACCCTTGTTCCCACCATCCATCTGAATCTTGCTTGTAATAAAAGCCTGATGATTATAAAAGCCTTTTTTTTTTTTTTTTCCTGGTCTAGGTTATCGGGAGTCGCTACCCATCGTTGCCTGGAGGAGCCAGGCTCCTTTCGTGGCAGCCTGTCCTTTGCCCCGTCTATCACACAACTGGCTGCCGCCCCTGAATTGCTGGGAGATCTGGTGGGTGCCTGCCGGAGGCTGCAGCCCTGGAGCTTCTCGGTGCTGTTTGCTCTGTTTTTTTCACCATATATGGTTGCTTCCAGCAAATTCGAGGCGGGGAGGGGGGGAAGAGAGGGACGCGAAGGGATTCACAGTGGCCGGAGCGAAAGGGACAGAGTGTGCCTGTTGTGCGGTCGAGCAGGAACCGGGGTGGAAAAGGCATTTCCTTTGGCGAGCCTGTTTATCTACAGGGAACATAATAAATAAATCCCACGCTGATTGCATCGCGTGCGTCTCGCTGCAGCTGGAAAACGAGGGACTGTGGGACTCAGGTGGCTCCTGGAAAGCCACCGCTGTCCCACGCTCGGCTTCCCACTGCTGGCATTTGGCTGTGGCCGTGGCAGTGATTCGACAGCAAAAGGGCTGCCTGAGATTTCTAGGTTTGAAAGCAGGCAGTGAAGCAAGGGGAGCGTCTCCGTTTCAGTTTCTAAATTAAAACAGCAGTTTTGGTGAGGACAGTAAGGTTTGTGGTGCCTGCCTTGAGGCAGGGGAGCACAGCGCCGCTGGGTCGCTGGAATACAGAGGTGTTGCCCAGGGATCTACCAGAAATGGATTGGAACGCTCTCGGGGCAGATCCCTGTTAGGGGTTTCCAAAATCAGCTTTTTTTGCTGCTTTCATCCACAGCGATGGCTTGTGTCACCGCTGCCTGTGCTTTGGAGCGCTGTGCAGGCTGCATAGCGTTTTGAAATGCTTTGTGGCACAGACTGGGGCCCCCTTTTCCTCTTCCCCGTCCCCAGTGAACGGGGAGAAGTCCTCTCAGGGCTCGGGCGCAAGGGCTTTACCCCCAGAGCCCCAAGTTTCCAGCTCCTGCCAAAGAGCACGACGCGAACGCTCTCCCTGACAGCTGGTTCTTTGCCGTGGTGGGATTTCTTCGCTACTTTTCTGACCAGATTGTGTTTTTGCAACAGAGGAAGGGGAAAACCAGAGCTACGCGTCAACAGCCTGTGACAAGAGACCGAACTCAGTCATCCATAAACAAGGAGGAATTTGAACTCGGGGGTTTGGGAAGTCCTGTGTCTATCATCTGCTCTGGGCAGGACAACTGAGTTGTATCAGCCCGTTCCTCCGGCTGGGAGAGCGTGACCTCTCCTGGGCTCCCGGCGCACGGCAGGGCCAGCTGAACCCACTGCTCTCGGCTCCGTCGGCCAAGCCTTCCTCTTCTAAAAGAACAAATCCAGCTCATCCCTTTGCCAAACCAGTCCACTAGGTCCTCTTTGCCTTTGGTGTCAGTCGGGTTTGAAATATGTTGTTATGGAGAGAGGAAAAAGTATCATAAAGCAGAAGATTTCCCGAGCTTCCATCCCCGCTCCGTCCAGTTGTCCCTTGAAAGGCCCCAGCCGGGGCCGCAGATGCTGGAGGGAGCAAAGAAATAAGGAAGGTTTCTTACTTTTCAGCAGCCAGAGCTACTCTGAGGCTGCCGGCGTGTGTGTGCGTGTGCCTGGGGGCAAGGGGATCCTCACCGGAGCTGCTCACCCCGAACATCAAGCTCCCTAATTTAGAGAACCAGGTCGGGTGGCTAAAACTGCGGGGGACACACACACAATCCCCTCCTAGACCTCCTTCACCCTCGCTGATCTCACGGGCAACAAGGCCGGATGATGGACCCTTTACGGGAGCATTTCGTGGTGGTTGGGGTGAGGTGGAGTTGCTGACGCCGCCAAAGTCCTTCTCATAGTTTGGGTTGTGTGGACATCTAGAGGCCTTGCCAGGAATGACACAGGAGTGATTTTCCGCCCACCCAGCCGTGCAGGCTGCTTGGATTGCGCAGATGAGGGACTAATGACAGCGGTGTACTCCTCCTGCCCGGTCCTAGGTACAAATTTTAAGAGGAGGCGAGCGAAGCTGCGCTTAAATGTGGCTCCTCTCAGCCAATTTCTTGTGTTTTGAGCATGCTGCTTGTGTATTTGTAAAGGTGAGAATGAGTGTTCATTGATTGAGTGTTTACAAGGAGGAGGAACAGCTGTAAGAGGCTGACAACCGCGGCGTTTGCCACTTCGTGGGGACAACGGGAGGCTGGACCTCCAGAGATCTGGCTTCTGTGCACCTGCTGCCCAAATGCCGCTGGCAGCTTATTTCTTTTTTTCTGTGATTCGAGGTTATTTTTCATGCCAAATGAGGAGGAATGCGAGGAAGCGTTCCGCACCGAGACGTGCCCGTTGCGGCCACTGTCCCTGTTCCCGTTCCCTGCTGGTGACGCTGCTCAAGGCGTTGGCCGTTGCGAACATGAGGAAGCCAAATCTAACCCTGAACTTTTTAGAGGAAGTTCTCACCTCGGCCTTAACATCTTGCTAACGAAACGTGCCGGAATTTGGCAGGAGACATGCCCTGGAAAGCTGCACGTTCGGGCGGCTTTTAAACCAGTGCTGCCATTTTGAAGACCTGCTTCTGATTTGGGCAGCTCTGGTTTGCAGCCTCTAACGGCTCGGCAGCTCCAACTTACACAGCTGTGTGCCCTTGCTGCCGCACCGGGAGCTGGCAAATGTGGCCACCTCTGATGATCAGGCTGGTTTATGACAGGTAGAGGCGGCTGCTAATGACGATTCAGGTTTGGCTACTACACCTCATGCCCCAAGGGCTTGGCATTTCTCTAACTACTAGAAATCAGAGTGAGACGGGATGTAAGAGGAGCAGATTGTCCCAGACTTCTCACACCTTCCTGCGAGACCCGGTGCTGGCTGCTCTTGACAACCGCCTACCAGGGCAGGCAAGCCCCAGGTCTGATCCAGACTGGGAATTCCCTCGCTCCAACTGCCCAGGTTGGGCATCTGGATGCAGAACGGCCCAAACTGGGCTCGCTTTTGAAAATGCTGGCCGGTGTTGCCGGTGTCTTTTTTAGCAGGTGACACACGCTAGGAAACTTAAGGGCTTGATCCAAAGTCTACTGACGTCAATGGAAATACTCTTGTTGACATCCATGGGGCTTGGATCCGCGCCTACGTTCCACTTCTTTATTTCAGACTGCAATCTGTCAGGGGTGGAAAGGTCTCTCTTCTGCTTACAGACTTCAGCACGTCTTTGAAAGGTCTTGCTTCCTTGGCAATCATTAAGTTGAGGATGCAGAGTACAGAACAATTTGGAGAACGGGCGCACACCCATTCAACGCTGTCCGCGTTGCTTCGCGTTGCTGGACCCCGGCCAGGCTGCAGCTCAGGTTTAAGCATCTGCATCGCGCGTAAGGGAGGTGGTGGCCTTGGCCGTGACGTGCTGTGACTCCCCAATACCTGTTCCGACCAGAATCAGAGCTTCAGACCTCCGCGAACTGCTCAGGGCGGTCCAGCTCAACTTTTCCAGAGAGCTCTGGCCAAAGCCCTCTCTTCAAGGAGCGTCTGGATGACGCTCTTGGCCGTATGGTTTAGTTGCAGGTATCCCTGCGAGGAGCGGGGAGTTGGTCTCGATGGTCCTTAGGGGTCCTTCCAACCTGAGACACTGTGACTCTCATGGGCTTTGGGGTTTGTCAGGTGGATGATGCGTGAGGGGTCTTGAATCCACCTTTCCCGGGCAGACCCAGGAAACCCTGCTTTTCTTTTCAATGGGAGCAAAGCCCTTGCAGCCCGATTCATTGCCTCCTTCCCGGGCGGGAAGTTAGCGAGCAGGTTGGGAAGAGTGAGTCTGAATAACAGCCCTCCTGCAAAGCTCTGGGTTAGCACTCGCCGCAAGTGCCCGTGGCTCGTGCGGGATCACCTCCGCTGCCTTCACGCTGCTGGTGGGTCCTGGGGACTCCTCTGTCCCCATTTTATGACTGTGGTGGAACCAAGAGGCTGGATCTGGGGGGCAAGCGTGCTCCTGCTCGCCTGCAAGGGTCATCAGCCAGCGAGATCCTCATCTCTCCGTTAGGAAAGCCACCCTTTCCCCACGGCATTCTCGTTGATTGGCTCCGTTGGCCAAAATCGAAAGGATAATTACATTCTGCATCATAAAATCTGTCCCTGCAGCGTCTCCGTGACGCTGTTTCTGGCAGTTGCGTAACATCGCTGCATGCCATTAAAGAGCTGCCGTTTCGCACCCTGCAAGTGGCTACCTTTTATTACTGAACCGAGTCAATCCCATTTCTATAAGGAGCTGCAGCACTATCAACCCTGCAGCCTCTTCAGGGCTCCTGAGGATTTTATCCCTTACGGGGAACATTGCTCCCAGGGGACTGGCAGTCTCCTGCAGAGTGGTGGAGCGTAGCGGCAAGGCAGGCTGGCTTCCTCTCCTCGTTCAGTGCATGTATATATAGACCACAAAATGCTCCAGAGTAAAAGGAGCAGTGGGTGGAAGGCGAGATATTATTATCTTCACCTGCTGCTGCCGACCAAAGAAATAAAGAGACAGATGACAGGAAATGAGGACTTCAAAAATAGACAACTTTAATGTCAAAACCTTCAGGGATTAGCGAGAGCACCATACAAGAAACAGAGAAACTCTCACGCTAGTCACAGTGTGCTTTGAGTGCGTGTCGGAGGAGGAAATACGCTGAGATCTCTAAGAAATGTTTCTGTATTTACTCTTTGTGCCCTCGGCAGAAGAACCAGAGCAAAAAATACCTGACCAAAGAACCTGCAGGTATACCGAAACATGAATTGTAAAACCTCCCTTTACAGCCCGACAGATCCCCCGTACCTGGATGACCTGCAGTTCTCTTTCCCCGAGCTGCATGCCCAAATCCTGCCCGTGTCTGCCAGCTTAATTCTTTGCCTCCACAAGGCTGGGGCTTTGCAAGGCTCTTCTTACGGCTCCACGGGTCAGGAATGGCAAAGTTTTTAATGTGAGCCCTCTTTATTAAAAAAAAAAAGAGTCTTTGCTTATGGAAAATATTTCTTATCATATACTCTATCTGCTTTACTTAAAACCTCTTGAATATATTAAACATCTAATTTGGCCTTACCTCTATATTTTATGTACATCTGCTAGTAGTCGCCCTGCCCGTCGGTAGAGTCATACGGCTTTTTGCCAGCTCCGCATCTTCATTATTAATTCCCTTTTGCGAGTCAAACCCACAGCCTGGGTTGGATTTGAACGGGGTTGTGACAGTGACAGAGAAAGTTGGGCCCAAGGGAGAGGAATACCAAGGGGTATTTTTCCTCACTGAAACTCAACGCTGGTCCAAAGTCCAGAACTGGCTATACTGAGTCCCAGATGGGTGCCAAGACAACAGGGAAAAATAGCAACGGTAGCCTGAAATGCCAGAGACCTGACGCTCTGCAGCTCCCGACGCTGGAAATTAGCACATTACTAATCCAGAGAGAGGAGAATACAGCATGACACGGTTGATTTCTAGCTCAAAAATCTCAAACCTTGGTCACAACACTCCGGTAACCAACTTATCGCCTTGCTTCACTCCCCCATGACTTTGGTAGCAGTCAAGGGGCCCCAAATCCACCAAACAACAGTTTTTCACTGCTAAAAATTGGGACCTGGGCTTTGAGCTCATTATTTCTGAATCTGTAGGGGTCCTGAGTAAAAGTCTGCTGTAGTAACACCGGAGGGAAGGTGTAAAGCAAGTTTATGGAAAGGCTTTGAGGAGCAGAGAGGTTTTCTAAACGTGTCTTCACCCTGTGTATTTCTTTTTCTTTGATACGGCTGCAACGTCCTCATCTCTAGAAAAAAAGAAATGCGTCAGAATACAACAGAAAAAATTGGGATCTGCCTTCGGGAGAGGAACCAGTTTCAATCGGTGCCGTACGTGCAAGGACAGCGGATGCAAACCAGGGTCTCGTCGTCTTTCATCTCCCGTGCTCCCCTCTCCAAAGGTCTGGGTCTCTTACTCCCTATTGCCCCAGAGATACGTGATCCTAGCTAAGGCGTCCCTCTTGATCTGCAAGGCATGGGTCTCGAGTCAGCAGCTCTCTCGGGTTACCCCTGTGGGCTGGCTGGATGTGTCCCCTGTGCTGTATGCAACGCCAGCGAGAGTTAAAAGTGCAACAAAACAGCCCGAAGACCAGAGGTGAGGAGGAGGAGGAGGAGGAGGAAGGAAGAAGAGGTGCGCGGGCAGCCTGCCCCAGCCTGGAAGATGTGCAGTTTCTCAGCGTTGGAAAGGAAGACCCTGGCATCCTCCAGGGCTCCGTGAGCCGCCATGGTGAAGTTGGCATCCCCCGAGGTCACCACATCGAAGACGCACGACTGGAAGTAGACATCCTCCACGGGCAGCATCTCCTTGCAGAGGGCTCGAGCCGTCTCGGCCGCCACGCGGCCACGGCAGCACTCGCTGCGGGAGATGCGCTGGCTGCGGGGGCAGCCGCCCACGCAGAGCTGCAGGTCTTGCTCCTCTGTGAAGGCGCGTGCCACCTCCTCGGCTGCCCGGATGGAGAAGGAGAGCTGGCGGCCGGCCTGACGGACGGCGATGGTGGTGCCGATGTACTCCGCACGGATCTCCACGTGCCGCCCAGGGCTGCGCTCCCGGATAGCCAAGCTGCTCCCACCCGGCCTCTCACCCCCGTTCACCGAGCCGTCCTCGAAGGCCGCTGGGAGGTTGTCTATCTCAGCCTGGTAGACCTTCTGGTCAATGCATTCCTTCATGTTCTTGAAGATGATGGTGAGCTGCAGAGAGCAGATCAGAGCAGGTTTGATCTGACTTGCCGGGTGTGAGAGTGAGAGAGTGAGAGCTGTGTCCCCACCCTGGGTATCAGCTGTCTAGGGGAGGGCACAGCAGATTGCACACGTCTGCCTCACCGACGCATCCCCCCCTGCCCCAAACCATCTCTGCCATGTTGCTGCAGTCCTTTGGGGAAAACAGCAATGTTTCCTTCTTTCCTTCCTTTGTTTCCTTCGTTCTTTAATACCATTTAAGCAACTGAAAACTGAGACGGAGCCAAGCCCGGGTAGACCGCATGCAGGTAGCCCACGGACCACACAGTAACCCATCCCCAGGCAGCAACGGGAGCGTTTGCAGGTCTCTCTGGTCCCCTCAAGGACCTTCATCCCACTTGCTCCTGCAGACGTTAATTCCTGATCCCATGTGGGCTTGGCTGAAGCTATTGCTGCCCTCCCCAGCCATTTTTGGGAGTGCAGGGAGTGCCCTAAGCCGTTGCTGCATCCCACGGGTGCGTGGGTTTGCTGCCAAGCCCTATGCACGAGCGTTACCTTGCTAGTGACTGTAGCGTTGGACCCCTTCGCCACCGGAGAGCTGGTTGCTTGCACAAACAAGTAGTCATTGTCCAAGAGAGGCCAGGAGCCCTCCACTCGGCAAGTGTGGAAGTCATCATGGAAAGTGCGGATATGGGGGTCCCCGAAAGCCGCGCAGTGCTGGTAGCTGGGGGGCTGGCCGTGCTTGTAGAGAAAACTCTTCTCATAGTTGCAGATATCGAGAGACTCGAAGCCCTGATGGTTGGGGGCTGGGGGCCGAGGTCGGGGCGGCGATGTGGGACCCTCCTTGGAGCAGTTGTTCTGGATCATGAGGTCCTCGATGCCGTGGACGGCAGAGTGGTAGGCCAGGTCGCCCCGGCACGTGCGAGCCGTCTTGCGGGTGCAGTGGGAGTAGGAGCGGAGGGCGTTGCAGTACGCCGCGTTCCTGTTGGAGCCGCGCAGGTTGAGGGTGGCAGCCACGTACTCGGAGTTGCAGCGCAGGATCTTGCACTGGGAAGAAACTGGGAGAGACGGGATGGCCCGGGGCATCCCAGAAGAGCTTTAGGGGTGGGGAAGGGCAGCCCCTTCTCCTCCCATCACCTCCCACCATCTGGCCCACTCCAGATCTCATGATGGAGTCGCTTTCTGGAAGCACTTATCTCCCTGTACTAACAAACGCAGTGGCTGGTTTAAATGACCTGCTTCTTACGTGCTTGAGGGGAATGAATCCAGGGTTGCCGGCTGCAGAAACAGGCTGGAGCCCGGTGCAGAGGGCAGTCGTGGGGCCGAAGGGGTGTCCTGAAGCAACTGGGATGCGAGATTGTACTTGGGGCGTGAGCACTGTCAAAAGCCAGGGCAGCAGTTGTGACGGTGGCCCTGGGATGCGGCTCAGACTGAGATTCTTCGCCCCAGGGCTTGCCAGGGGAAAAATGGGAATTTCTGAGCTGGGAAACCCCTTCTTCCCATTTCAACCTCGGCCGGACCGTGCGATGGTTCTTTCACCAGAGGTTTGACTGCACCAAGGACATCCTGCCCCTCAGACGCGATTTCTCCGTGCTGCAGAAGGCAGCGCCATGTGCCACAGCTCCAGGAGAGCTAACGAACTCGCCCCAGCAGGGATCATTTAGCTCGTTAAGCAGAGGGATTGTAAGGGGACGGCTGCCCTAGCAAGGGGTGAGTGCAAGCTGGGCTAGGCAAGGGGGTGGTGGCGGCACGCTGTTGTCTAGGTGCTGGGAAATGAATTTAGGTGTTGCAAGTCTGAGCCCTCCTAGAAGAGTTTCTGGGGTGCAGGAAGGACTGCGAGGGACTGAGGGATAGATACAGCTGGTGCCTTTCCCTGGAAGACCTTGGACTTGGGCTGTGCCCTGCTGTCCCTGCCTTATCTTGGGAGATAAGAGAGCTTTTAAGGGCTCTCCCAGGGAAAGTGCCTGCTGCTGGAGAGCAGGGGGATGCTCTCCTTGCTGAGGCTACCCTGGCAGGGGCAGGTGATGCTGGTGGGAATGCTGCCTGCCTTTCCCTCTGGCTGTGGTGGGCCAAGGGCATGCTGATACTGCCTGAGCCTTACGGCTGCGATGAGAGGATCTTCTGCTTGCTCCAGGCACCTCCCAGGAGCTCTGCTGTGGCTGTGCCCTCCCTGCACCCTGGGGCTGCAGCTCCCCTGGGCATCCTTGCCAGGAATATGTCTCTGCCCATGCAGTTCCTTACCATGCCTGCAGAAGAGGAGGAGGAAGAGAGCTTGAAGGAAGAAGCCAGGGTTTTCCAGCTGCCCTGGGCTTTTACTGCGGGCAGGTTTCCCCATTCCAATCCATGCAGAGCCTGGGGGGTTGCTCACCCGCTGGCTTGTCTTGGCTTCATTCAGCAGGTCCCCTAGAAGCAAAGTGGAGGTGGGATCTGAGAGGTGCCAGCAAATGTGAGCTGCTGCAGGTACGGAGCTGCCAGCATCCAGGCAGCTCCCAAACGTGGCCCTGCAGGGCTCGGCTGCACTGCTGCCTCCTGGGGGAGGCAAGCTTTTCAGCAAAATCCCGCAGGGTTTGGTTTTTTTAACTGCTTTCAACTGCTGCAGCTCTCATCTTCCACCCCGAGGCAGCTGTGCTGTGTAGTTCAGTGTGTCAAAAAGTTAAAGCTTCCAGCTGCCCTTGGAGAGGATCAGTGAGCTCCAGGGGCTGGAGGAGGCTTCACGGCAGGGATGCGAGCAGCCGAGGAGTGCGAAGAGGACCCCAAATGTCCTACAGGTCAGGTGCAGTGTGGGCTGCCTCTGGCCTGCTGCTGGCCCCACCAAAACGAAGGCTTGGAGCACACCATCCAAGGGGATAGGAGTTGAAAAGCAAAATTATAAGTGCGACTGCCATGACGTCCACAGCCAGCACCACCGGGTGATACCAGCACCTCCTGCTCCACCAAAAACCTGTGTCTGGGTTCCCTCAAAGCTGGGAAACGTGCTCTCAGCCACGTTCCACCTTTCCCCCTTGCTGCGCTGGCTCTGGGTGCTGGGGGGCTCGAGCTGGCTGGAAGGGGAGTGCAAGAACCTGCGCGCATCCAGACAGTGTGCTGCAGCAGGAGGAGGTGCAGCCGCAGAAAAAGATTTAACTTCCCTTGTGCTTCCTCAGGGCTGGGGATTTGAGTCCTTGGTGGCTTATTTTAACAGCCGGTTATTAGTCACTTGTTAGTCAAATAGCTTTTTGCAAAGGTCCTTTTGAAACTGCTCTGTGTGCAATCGGTATTTGGTTTTTTTCCTCCCCTTTAGCTTGTGTGAGGTGCCGGTTGCCAGAGGCCGATGCTTACGGTGATGTGTCTGCGCCTGGGCAGCCCAAGGACTTGATATTACTGACGCTGCGATTGCTAGTAAGTGTAAGCTGCAACCGGCGGGGAGAAGAGACTGAATTCTCATCCTTTTCTCAAAAAAGGGAGAAATCGCAGTCCTACCAGCTCTGTCTAGCACCTTTCAGCTCCTTTTGTCATGGCTGCGGCCGTCAAGCAACCGCCGTTAGTTGTACTGGCTGGCACGGTGACGTAGCTGAGTGCTGGCAGCCCCCCGCGTTCCTCTGCCAGCTGGATTAATGGCTAACGGGGCAGATGTCTGGAGCAAAAACATGCTTCAGACCTGCTGGCGATGCTCTGGCTGCCAGCTGCTCCTGGCAGCGAGGACAAGCTGAGCCGACTGTGATAGAGGGGTGGGAAGTGGTCTCTGCAGCCCTGGGGCATGGGGACATGAGACCCAGTACTGGGAACTGGGAGCTAGGCTCGTATTTGGTGTATACTGGTGAGCGAGGTACAAGCAGACTGCGTGCTCTGATCCTCCTCCGATGCGCGGCGCTTGCTATGTCATATCTCACCCCGTCTGGCTTGACCCTGTTTGACCAGGCTGAGCATCTTTCTTGGGGCTCACGGGAGCTAGTGACCCCTCAGCACTACCCCCCAAAATCCCCTGGAGGTGGTGACACGGAGGGGACCTGGCGCAACGCTTAGCAGATAAACAGCTGGTTAATGTGTGACGGAGAAGCGCGGCTCTGGCCGGGGCGAGGAGAGGCCCTGCCGCGGGTCCTGGAGGCAGCAGGATTTTCTTTGGGATGCCCTGACCCCAGCGGTGTTAGGAGAAAGGCAGTAGCAGCAGTTAGAGATGCTCCACAAACCTGACGTGATGCCACCTGTGAGGGTGGTTTCTGGCTGTGCCAGGCAGGGCAGCGAGGGGGGCTCGGACACCCAAGTCCTCCCTCTGTTTGGGGCCACCTGCGCATGGGACCGGACCCTGGGGCACCCCGGGTGCCAGTGCCGATGTCCTGTGCCTCAGACCCTCGTCCCTGCCCTTGCTTTGCTGCAGCCCCACTCACCTGCATCAGCCTCCTCCAGAGACGAGCTGGCTCGCAGTGCAGGGAGCTCCTTCCCTGGTGGACACACGGGGTGGTTTGTCCTTGTCACCCCGCTCTGCCCCAAGTGACAGCCAGAGAGATCCATGGGATGACAGCCAGGAAAATGCCAGCCTCAGTCCTGGGCACCTCCATGGCCTCGCAGCCGGATAAAATCCAGGGTGCTGGTGCGGAAAGCCTGGCTGGGGACGCGGGGAGCAGACCCCACTGCAGGGCACCGCGGTCCCCGCTCTTCCTCCCCAGCTACCTTTGCTCCGTCCTCTTCTCCCCCGCAGGGCAGAGGATGGGTGTTGAAATAGATCCGCCTAAATTTAGACAGGCTAAAACCCAGCCAAGAGCAACAAGCGGAGGGGGTAGAGGGAGATGGTGTGTGGCAAGGGGAGGGCGGAGGAGCCCGAGGAGGAGGTGGGAGTCCCCAGACCACCCTGGCTGGGTGATGCTACTCGGTGGCATGGGGTCATATCACTCGTGGGGTGCAGCACGGGCTGCGGGAGCTGGCTTCCTTGGAGCTACCCGGTTTTCCTTCCTTGAGTGATATTGCAACCCGCCACCTGCATCCCTGTGGAGTGAGTCCCCGTGGAAAAGCACTCTGCTTCTCCCTGTGGGATGTATCCCCACAGGGAATACTTTTTCAGCTGTGTCTCTCGTAGCTTCCTCTCCTGGGGCACAGCCGAGTCCTGAACACAAACATGGCACAGGCCAAAGGTGGCCGGTGTGCCCAGGGGTCAATGAACGCCATGCTGTGCCGGCTGGGTTCCCGAAAGCCCACCTGCAAGGGCTTGGGTGCAGAGAGCGGCTGCACAAACCCCTGTTCCTGCAGGGAGGAGAAACGGTGGGGAAGTGTCCAGGTCAGGCTTTTCCAGGGGTGGCCTGTCCATTTAGGATCCGTGGCAGTTAGGGCAGGGATTGAAAGTAGGTCCCTCAGTGCTCCCAGCACCCACAAACCCCTTTGGGAACCCATTCAGAAAAGCCTCCTGCCTCCTCAACCAAATTCCTGCTGTTTTCCAGGTCTTGCTCTTCAGGGCAGGGAGTGAAGCCTCGCAGACCTGCAGCGCCCACGACTCCTTCGCACCCGGAGCCTCGTGCCAACCTGAGCCCAGGAGAGCAGATGGAGCAGCGGGGCTTAACCAACCCCCCCCCCCGCCAGGTACCGCCATGCCCCTCCTGGGAGAATTGCTCCCCATTTCTGCAGTGCACCTCTAGACCAGTTTGGGTTGTTTAGGGGTGGAGGGGAAAAGGGTTTTCCCCTCCAACCTTCTCCTCTCCTGCGCAGACCCCGGCGCAAGCTCTCCTGCTGCATGAACCATGAGTCATGGCAGCTGCTGAACTGTTCTTCACCCAAGGAATTGGGGAGAAAAGGAGGGATAGCGGCTGCTTATTGCAGAACGAGCTTAAATCTACAGCCAGGCTCTTGTTGTAAGCGTAACAGTGCATCTTCCATGGGGGCAATGGATAGAGGAAAGGAAAACAAAGAATAAATACCAGCTTGGGTTCAAATCCCAGCTGGGATTTACAACAGCAGCCACCGGAGAAGGAAGGTTTTAGATGCCTGCTTTTTTTTTTTTTTTTTTTCCTGGGGGGCGCGAAGGCTTTGCAGCTCTTTTCCCTGCCCAGTATTTATGCTCTGGGTCTCTGTTACCTGGTAACAAGGGATAACCAGGGAGTGGAAAAAATGTTGTTTAAAAAATAGGACCCATATCCTAGTGTAGCCTCCCAAGGTCCGCCCTGGCCGTGCCTCGGGAGCCTGGTATCCTCCCCATCTGCTGCCATAGGCTTCCCCGCAGCGAGCCCCCGGCGCGGGGAGGCGCAGACGCCCACCAAGGGAATCGGTTACACGCGGGGTGGGCAGGTGGGAATTCTTCTGGAACAGCAGACGGTACCATCTGGGCTTGGCGAGAGCGGAGGCCTCTCGGCATCCCACCCACCCGCTTCGTTTGGACAAGGGAGGGGAAACTTGGAATGGAGAAACTAAACCGGGATATCCAGGTTGCTACCGCCCAGAGGCCAGGTTGTGGGGCCCTCCTCACAGCCCCGAGACTCAGTGGTATGGGTGGACCTCCCTGGCGATGTGCCGGATCCCGGCCGTGCTGTGAAACGGAGCCATCGATTGCTTTAATGCCGTCAGTGCGCAGCAGCTCTCCGAGCTGGGGGCTGCAGGCATATGTTGGGCTGAGGAGGCTGGGAATTTCTCCCGAGCTGGCAGAGAGTCACGGTACCAAGACAAAAGCATCTGCGATCAAACTGCTTCTGAAAGCCAAGTCTCCCCCCGGCTTCCCACCAGAAAAATCAGCTGGAGGTTTAGGAAGCACAAAGCACTGGATCCTGCCAGCTGGGTCACCGAATCCTGTCACCGTGGGGGCTGCAGAGCAGCTGGCCTCACCCAGACCCTCCCTCCCGAAAAGACGAGGCTTTCCCAAGGAACGCAATGCCCCGGGAGGGGGGAAGAGACCCTGATCGTCGCAGCTGCATAATTTTGGGTGCAAAGCAGGTAACATGCAGCTCTGCCTGTGAGCGTCACCCATGTGGATTGTCATCTGGAGCAATGCCAACCCTCCAAAGGTTGGGACAGCGTGGTCACAGCTCGGCTCCATCTAGCCCAATTGCTAATGCAATGAGTTTGGCGAGAGTTTGGTTTAACCCTAGTGCTTTGGAGTTTTAATTTGCTCAGGCAGACCAGCCCCAGCTTGGCTCTGAGCTGGCATCAGCCGTGTCTGCAAACCCACTGCTACCAGGAGCCCCAGTCTGAACCCAGGTGGGTTTGCACCCAAAATGGCCTGTGTGGATGGGGAAACTCAGCAAAACGTATCTAAAGAGGCATCAGGCCTCCAAGGAGCTCGTCTGCCTCCATCAGAGCTGTGGACGTGAGCAAACCCTCCTGCTACCCACCAGCATCCCGAGGTGAGTGCGTACACCTCACGCACAGCACGTCCACGCCGCTCCTGAACGCCGCTCGGTTAAGCCCCTGTCAGGCAGAGCTCCGCCGGCCTTTCCCGAGCATCCCTGGGTGAGCGGGATCGGCCAGGCTCTGGAGGTTGGAGGCAGGGGATGAGCCAAGCTGTGAGTGTCATCCCCGTGCTCCCCAGACCACGGCACAGCAGCCAGCATCCCCCGGGAGCTGCAGGGGAGAGCCGAGCTGAGCTGCAGGGTTGGGATCGGAGTCAGGAGAAGGGCCTGGGGAAGGCAGGATTTGCCGGAGAGCTGGAAGAAAGGATTTCGCTTCTCTCCAGGTAGTGACAGCAGCGGACGGGCCGTTTGCACAGTGCCTGCTCAAACCCAAAGCATCCACCCTTCTTTCCACACCGTGCTTGGCATAAAGCCCCCATCCCTCCCTTCCCAAACCTCTGCCGAGGATCCCAGTGCTCCACTTACCCCAGCAAATGCCACTCTGACCAGCCACAGGACAGGCCACCAAATGCCCCCAGACCCTCCAGACGCGAGTCCTGGTCCCCAGCGTGGGTTTGGCTCTGGGCAGGAGTGAAGAGGGAATCACGGCTGTTAACGCCCCGGGCTCAGTGCGGAGGGAGCAGAAAACAGCTGAACTTTACGACAGCCTGATCCATCACCGCGAGCCGGAGGAGAGGGGGCTAAGTCGACGCTTTAAAAATAGCCAGTAGTATTTTTGATCCCGAAAGCTGGATTCCAGTGGGGAGGGGAAGGGAAAAGGGAGGGAGAGCCGAAGGCTTCCCAACTGCGCACTTCAAATCTGTGGGCAGAGCAAACCGTGTGCGAGATGGACACAGGGTCCTGGCCGGACCACTCGGAGCTACTGATCTTGGGGGTTTCTCTAAGCTCTGGGAAAAATGAGCAGGTTGGGAATGCAAAGCACTGCTGGAAATTCAAGGCAGGCTCCTATTTCAGCAGCACCTGCCTCCTCGAGTACGGGAGCACCCGTCCTGGGCACCTTGCCCTGGCACGGCAGGGCTGGGAGCGAAGGGCCTGTGCCTGCAGGCAGCTGCTCTTCTCCCAGCTCTGCAAGGAGGGATATGGGAAAACTGATGAGGATGCAAGTCCGGAGTCAAGTTAAACTCCTCCTCCAGGTTTCTCCAGCCCGGAGCTTTCCCTCTCCCCTGCTTGGGGAGCTCGGAGAAGAGCAGGTGCTGGGAGGACCAGAAATCCTGGTGCTGCATCAGAGAGGGAAGATCTTGAGAAGGTCGGGCAAGAATCGGGGAGCTGCATCCTTCTACTGCCCTACTTGAGGGTGCGACTCAAGTCCCATGGCCCTCTCCAGCCGCGGGACGGCACATCCACGTGGGGCTGGCATCCCTCGGCTGCCTCTGGAGGAAAACCATCCATCCCACTCCCCTGCCCTTGCCTGGGCACTGCTCAGAGATGTTTCCGAGATGCTGACGTGCAGATAAATCACCAGCCCCAAGCACCTGCTCCAGGGCTGGGCAGCTGCAGGCCAGGGAAGCGCTGGGGCTGCAGCAGGGCTAAAAAAAGACGGGAGCAGACGAGGCCGGACGCAGCCCCTTTGCCACCGCTTTGCGGAGAGACCGGGAGGTCTCCCCTGCACTGTTCGGTCTCCACCAAGCGCTGACGCCATGCGTGATGGTGGCAGCGCACGCAGCTGGGATGCTGGGGACCACCAGCAAGCTCACGCAGCCATCGCTCTGCCTCCCCGTGCCTCGGTTTCCCCATCAGTTAAAATGCAGCGTCCTGGCGTCCACGTAGCGCGGTGGGAGAGGAAGGTCTGGGCTCTGCGTGGCTTCGGTGCGAGGATGTCACCGGGTGCGTACAGACACTCCGGGCACCGGTACGAGCCCGGGAGTCCACCGCTCCCCCCTGCACCCCCAGCCCCGCCGGGTGCAGGATGGGGCCGGGTGCCTGGAGTTGGCTTTGGGGACGTGGGGACAGCAGGCCAGCGGGGACACGGCACCGCGAGGTGGCAGCAGCACTTTGCGAGTGGGAGCGGGGATTGCGGGGGGGGGGGATTGCCATCCCTGCCTGCTCCGCTGCCCGCCTGCCTGAAAGGAGGGGAGGAAAGGCAGCCCGGGGGCTGCAGGAGGGAGCGGTCCCAGCTCAGCATCACAGCAGTCCGGGGACCAGCGGGTTGGGTGTTCAAAAGGACACCAGAGGACCCTCGGGTTTTCCACTCCGTGCCTCAGTTCCCCCGCTCCTGCTTCCACGTCACGCGCCGGGTCCCCGAGGCCCAGCTCGCTCCATCACACCGCAGCCCAACTGAGGGGTAAAACGAGAGCGGGGGGCTTGGAAAAACCAACCCCAGGCGTCCCTCGGAGACTGTCCCACCCTCCCCAAAGCCTGGGGCACCCGCGCTGCCCCAGGGTCCCCCAAGCTCCCTCACCGGCTCAGCTGGTGGCAAATTTGGGCTTCCTCCACCCTCATATTGGGAAGTGTTGCTTCCACGGCCGTGAGATGGAGAGGCTTTGCCTTGGCACGGATGGATTGGCAAAGAGCTGGGGAATCTCATCTGTGGGTTTGCTCCTGTAAACGGGAATAACGCCCTTTCCCAGGAGCCACCTTGCCCGTCTCCAGGCCTCCAAAATGCTCCGACGAGGGATTTTAAATAACCTTTTGGTTGCCTTTAGCAGAGGTCTGGGGAGAAGAAAAGATGGGCTGGAAGCGGGGGGCACCTTCAGGGAATGGTTTTTCCTTGCTCCCAGGCAGGAGAAGGAAATGAACTCCCAGCTGAGCTCCTGCTGGTGCCAGCTCAGCCCAATAATACCTGGAAATTGTTGGGTTCGAAAGGGGGAAAAAAACCCCACTCTTCAATTTATGGGCTTGTTTAGGAAGGGAAATAGAGAAATACCCCCCCAACACGTCGGGGATTGGCAAACGCAGTAAATCAGCCAGAGACTTTTCAAATTTTGGTGTAGTTGTGTGGCTGTGACACAGGATTTGAGGGGGCTTCCTCTCCGAGGAGGTGTGGGGGGTTTGGCTGGGAAGGGAGGAAGAAATCGGGGGGTTCCCGGTGTCCCCAGTGACCTGTTGAACTTCACTTTGCAAACCAGGTTCCTGCCAAGGCGACCGAAACCCTCAGCCAGGCTCACCGGCAGGAGCGATCCGGCACGGCTGCCTCCCCAGGAGATGCTCCCGCAGCCTTTGCCTCCTCCTCTCCCCTCCCAGGTAACGTGGGGACCGGAGCAAAGCCCACGGGGGGAAAACGTGGCCCCACACATGTGTGCGGTGCGTGTGGTCCGTGCGTGGCGTGACCTTTCCTCGCCGCGCTGCTGCCTGCATGATGTTACACATAAATACCTGTACAAAAGCATCGGTGCTTCAGAAACACCCAGTGTGAGCGATGTGCAAAACGCCCGGCTCGCTGGCGTGCGTAAGCGTGGGCATGGCGTGTGTAGGCATGAGCGTAGCGTGTTCGTGTGGGCTTGGGCAGAGGCAGGCGTGTACGGAGAGGTGCCGCGTTGAGATGCCTGCTCCATGCGGCAGCAGAGGAGCGGGAGGGCATGCGTGGGCTTTGCAGATGCCGGCGGCGCCACACGGTGTGGGCCTGGCTCCTGCTAAACCCTTGGCACATGGGTTTAACCTCACGGCTGCACCATCGGTGCTGCTCTCCGTCGCCCACCTTGCAGCATCCATCACCCAGTCGTTTCGGAAGGGAGGTTGTCCAAACCAAAGTCCTCGAGGTTTCTGTTCCACGTTAGCGGATTAAAAACCCCATCTCTGTTGCAGACACGTCTAAAGGGAAAATCTCTCTCGGGGTTGAACCTGCCTCACCCTTGCAGGGGTTTGTAGTTTGCCCTAAAATCAGGCAGGGCCCCTGGGGTGGGTTCCTTCGTGACGTCGGAGCTCACCAGCTGCAAACAGGGCTCTGAATCCGGCCCGTAGCACCAAAAGGCATGAATCCCTAGAGATTAGAGGGTTGGGTTTTGGTGGCGGGGGTTTTTTTTTTCCACAATGCCATTCAGGGCCTGGAAAGGCTGTCCCTGTCCCCTTGACCCACTCCAGCTCTCCGGCACGGCTATGCAAATCGGTCAGTGCTTTTGCAGGCAACATTGGGACTCGGATGAACAGGAGCTCCCCAGGGTAAGACACCGCTGGGGGCTTGTGGGGCTATTTTAAGTGAGGCAAAATGAGGGAGGGATGGTTAATTAATTTCTGTGATTAACTAAGAGTTTGTCAGCGCAATAGTCTTGGCTTTACTCTCCTTGGGTTTTGCAGTCAGGAATTATTTATTTTTAAAGTGTTTGGGGGGGAGCGTTTCTTTTTTTGTCTCTGAATATTTCCTGCGAGAAAGTCGTTAATCTCCAGCTGATATTTAGCCTGTGGAGGGAAATGAGCGTGTCCAGCCGCGTGGGAATGAAAAGCTTCAAATGCTGTTGCATTAGCTGGCAGGCGAACCCGTGCAGCTCCGCTGTGAGAGGCAGAGCATGGCTGCTTGGATTTCATGGGAGAAATCCTAACCTGATCCTGCCAGCAGCTATCCCACCTCCAGCAGCAAGTTCAGCGCCGGTGGCAAATTGCTGTCCCGGCCGGCAGTGAAGCCGGCGCGGCAGCGGGAGGTGGCTGCAGCCGTGACTTCCCAGCTGCCTTGCAAACTTTTCATCCATTCCCTCGGTGGAAATCCTCACCCGCAATTTTCTGGTTTCTCTGATTTTTCCATTTAAAAATCAAGAGGAGGGAAATTGTGGCGATTTATTGTTTTGGTGAAAGCATCCTTGCTGGTTTTCCGGGCGCAGGGGTTGGGGGGAGCATCCCCACGCAGGGACGCCTTTCCTTTGTACTTCCCTAAGGCGGGACAGCGAGGGGTTAATATGGAAAAGATCGAATAGAGGTGGCCCCTCCGTCAGGATCCACCCTGATGGACCTTGGGCTGGTTGGTTATTTTTAATTTAATAGACTTGTCAATCAGCGCCCGCTCGCTGGCCTGCCAGCCCGCCGTGTCTCACTTTGGCCAAGGCTGGAGTGTCAGCTGGCAGGCAGCAAAAATCCACCTCAGCGCAGAAATTCCTAATAATAATAATAATGATGATAATAATACGATCACTGGGAGGGAAAAGTGCAGGTGGGGAAGAGGTGGGGAGAGCACGTCAACCCCTTGGTTTGCATCCGTTGGTCGTCTTTCCTGTGCCTCCTGTTTTGTGCAGCTTTTCCTAACCAGAGGAAAAAAAAAAATAGTGGTTTAAGGGATGTTTAAGTCAGCTCTTGAGAGGCTGGAGGAGGCTGTGTTGATCCCCCCACAAAGGAAAACAAGTGAAAGAGAGAGAGAAAAAAAAAAAAAGCCATGTGGGTCTTTGTGAAAGGAATTAAAATGGGTCCCTGCGAGTGCTGGGATAGAAACAGTCACCGATGGGAACGGGAGCCCTCGGAAAGAGGACTCTCAAAAAGGAGAGCGGCGGATACAAAAGCAACAGGCTGGGGAAGGAAGATGTGCTGGGATGCTGCCAGCCGGAGCTGGGTGCGGGCAGGGATTGGGCAGCAGCAGCATCCCGGGTCACCCCCGTGGCCGCTGCGATGCTCCCGGAGATGTAAAACCCAGGGGCCAAGGCACGGGACTGGGATGCAGCTCCCTGCGCAGAGAGAATGCCGGGCAGATCCCAAAGGTGATCCTGCAGCGGTGCAGGGAAACAGGACCCTCTCGAGTCCCGGGGGGTTCATCCTCTGCCAGGATCGCGGCCTCAACACGTCCCCAGGGCTCCCCAGACACGTGGCTGCACCGAAGCCGGGGCGAACCCGCCGGCGTCGAAGGAGCCACCCCAGATTGACGCTGTTCAACTAAGCTTTTTGGTTAGCGTTATCCCGCTGCCTTTTTAAAATGAGAATAATATGGTAAAAAAGCAAAGAGTGAGGACAACCCTGTGCCCATGAGCACGATGCTTTGCCGCTGCGCCTGGCGTTCGCCGCGGCGGGTAGGGAAATTGCTTTGGGAAGCATCCTCCCGTTGCATCACCACTTATTTTCCCTTTCCCTTCTCCTGCATCCACCGCTATCGCCAGCCTTGAAGTTAGCCCCTGTTGGCTTTTCATTTCTGTGGAGGGGGGGGGAATAAATTAATTAAATAAATTAAATTTTATAGAGCTATATAGTGTCCTTAGCCGTGCGTTTCAACCAGCTTTGCTGTGCGGCAGCTACTCTGAGCCAAGGTATCTCGTAAAAGAAGCACCCCCAAATAGGTCACGTTGGATTTGAATTAATCCTCTCCTTGGTTTTGTCTTTGTGAGGGATTTTTAATGCAATCGGGTCTTCCAGAAAATGGACGATAACAAAGCGCGGTAAATATATTGTCCAATGACCACAAAACAAAAGCTGTCAGGAAAATGGAATGAAGGCTTGAAAAATGGGATTTCAGAAGGAAATATTGAGCTGGCATCACAACCAGCGTTGTTTTCACAGAGCGAGGGAAGCAAGTCTTGCTTAGGACTGCTTGGGGGCAGAGGAAAAGTTCCCCAAACCCTTGAAAAGTTTGGATTCGGCCTGACTTTGCTGGCTGGAGTTTTTGCCACTGAAAATATTTGGGAAGTCCCCTTCTAAACTGCCACAAATAATTGAGTCCCAAATCACTGTGAAGAGACACAAAGGAGTTTTATTTTGGGATGGACATGAATGTATCTTCATTCCTGCCCTAAATGTATTGCAAAATACGTTCAATGTCCTCTGACGCTGCCGTGTGCATTTTTAATTCTTCTGCTTTTGGTCTCTCGGCTGTTTTTCCCAGGAGAGGACCCGTCTTCCCTGGGAAATCCTGCTCCCTCGCTTCCCTCTGTCTCCCCCTCGGCAGATCTTTGCATTTCTCTCCGATAGCATCCCTCACTTGCCGTTCCCAGGAGCTGTTTTACACCCCACAAAGACCCTCCCTCAGCTTCAAATTCTGGTTGGGTTTTTTTTTTTTTTTTTGCAAAAAGCCCTTTTTGTGTCGCCTTCTCGGGGACCTGAATTAAATCCCACGTTTAGCAAACGGGGCGGTGGGATTGAATGTTCAATGGCTACAGCATCACTCGTAAGGGTGATGCAAACGCTGTGGGCATAGAAGATCCTTATTCCAGAGATATCGTAGCAAAAAAATACTGACTCGAAATATCCTTTACACTGATTATATCCAGAAGCTTTCTGGTTTTTGAACTACATTTATTTGCAACAATACCGAGCCGTTGCTTGCGTAGGGTCTGGGGAAGTTTAAGAAGCAATTATAAAAGCCTCAGCTTTTATAACAAATTACACAAGCTTTTCTAACAAATTAGAAAAGCCTCAGCTATTTACTGGAGGGAAAATAGATGCATTTTTAAAGATACTTGAAAATTTAGGAAGCATGTTCCTCTTAGGAAAATCACCTTGTCTGTTGGGTGAGCATACTGGATCCACTAAATCCGCCTCCATCCCCTTTCTATCCCCCCTGGCCCCCCATTCCTGCAGGTGGAGGAGGCCCGGGAGCAGGTCGTGGTGGGTAAATTTATGCCGGATTTGAGCCGGGTAAGAGACCCGAGAACCCGGAGGAGCTCGCCCGAAACCCGTGCCCATTCTGCGCTGGCGGAAGGCTCTTTTTCAAGGGTTTTATCCTTGGGCTGCGCTGATTTGCACCCTGTGTGGCCGTTTCCATCGCCTGCGAAGCCAATTGCAGTGGGTTTTGCACCTCTGCTTGTTCCTCAGGTGGCAATGAGTGCACACAGCGTGGATAGTCCTAAAGTGCGATTTCAATACAAAGTTTTCAGCTTCGTTAAAGACATGCTAAATACCCCTGGGCACACAAGGACCTGCCAGGCGCTGGAGAATAGAGCTGGTTTGTTCTGGAGGGCATTATTCAACCTCAATTGCTTTTATTTTTTTTAAATCCTACTTAATAGTATTAATCTGCAAGTATCTTTTCTGCTCTTTTCCGAGATAGCCGCGCAGGGATGCCGGGCTGGAGAACTCGCAGCTTTTTTTCCTTCGAGGAATAGGCAAAGTTGCCTCAATATTTGCAGAAAATGCTGTTGACCATTGCAAAGGGAAAAGTTAAAGGCTGGGAGTGGCGGAGGGAGCTGGGAGCCAGCAGGGAACACGCAGCCTGCAAAACTTCAGCTGCCGCTAGACACGGTGAGCTATAAAGCCATAAACCCCAGCTTTATTAGCACCACCCCATCCCATGCCCTGCGTTTTGGGGAAAAAACTAACAAAAAAATTCCAAGCCAACCTTCCGTTTATTTTTTTAGAAGTAAGTTTGGAAGCTAAAAGTGATGAGGGGTGATTTAAATTTTTTTTTTTTTTTCCCCCCTTAAAAAAGGCATCCCTGCATTTGCTTAATCAACATTTGCTTTTGGCTTGTGCTGGAGCAACACGGAGGAAAAATAAATTCCTTGGGATAAAAGCAGCTCTCCGCCGCGGCATTAGAAGCACAAAGGTGTCGGCAACACGGCATAGATGAGATTTGTTTAACACTCCTCTGAGCCTTTTAAACCACAAATTAGTGAACTTGAGACCGACGCAATATTGATGGTAATCTTTCCTTTTTAATTTGCCTACTTGTTCATTCGTTTTCCTGCTCAGTGCTTGCTGAGTCTGACAAGGGCTCCTCGCTCTGCACCGGCTCAGAGGGGAAAGGTTACGGTCCAGCAAGGTGGGCTTGAAATAATTTCTTACCAACACATCATTTCGCTGGGAAAAATGCGTCGGCATCGGTGGGCTCCCACGGGGAGAGCGGAGGAGGGAGCTGCTCATTTGGGGGCTTTTCCAGGGGAAAAATGGACTCGTTCCCATTGCTGGGGAGGATTATCGAGTTTAATTCCTTTTTCCCCTTCTCCCTGCTATTGCGCTTAGAAAAATGAGGGTGAACCAGCGGTCCTGCAGCTCGGTGGCTATTCAGGGGGATGTGCAAGCTCCAGATAAATATCTATATTTTTTTTTTCATCTGTTGTTATCTCGAAATTTCTGGGAAGAGCCACGACTTGAAGCTGGTGGCAGCCTCTAACAGCCCGCTCTAAGCCGCCGCTCCTCTTTGTAAATTCAGAGTCCATCCCTCCGAGCCCGAAGAAGTGATGTATTCCTGTCTTTATTTTATAGAAATTTTATAGATTTCCTATAATCAACTTCTCTGGCTCTTGCTAAAGGTTACTTTTTGATTTTTAAACAGAAGAAAGAAATGGATTTAGCCCTCCTGGATTTAAATAAAAGGTGTCAGGACTTTTGGGGCACAAAACAGGGGAATGAGAAGGCGGGTTTGCAGCCGCAATTATCTAAATTACCTGAATTATCTGAATTATCCTTATGTCTCCCATAGGACAAGATACCCAGCTAGAAAGGCTGAGCTGAGACCACCAAAATAGCACGGGGAGGGGAAAGAAAACCCAACCGATGGGGGAAATGGGGTAAGGATTCAGCGATGGAAAACAGGGATGTTGTCGATCGCTGTTTTAATGCCGCTCTGGGGATGTGGTACCCGACGGGCACTCAGGGATGGAGTTACCTCTCCGTCTCCTGGATCCAGCCGTGGATCTGGGCAGAGGAAGGTCTCAACCTCTCCCTGCCGAAATGCCTGTGCTGGGGACGCGTCCGGGAGCTGCCGAGGGACAGTATTCCCAAAATGCCTCTTAAAATCCCTATTTCTCCCTGTCAATTGAGTCTAACCACCCTCAGCCTCATCCTTCAGATATTACCACTATTAATTATTCCATGTACGAAAACTTTTTAGGACCATCCTCATCCTCATGGAAAGATTTGCGGTTTGCTTCGTGCAGGCAGGGCTGGAGCCTTCACTAGCAAAGCAAAATAGGAAATTTCTTGCTATATAATCAAATCCCTCCTTTTTAATATAAATAAGTAGCCGTCCTGGAGAGCCAAGCAAATTTGCAGCCTGTGGTTTCATGGAGGAAACCCATCTTAGAGGTAGTAAGAGTAGTATTTTATGGTGCAGAGAAGGCAAACTGGGTTTGCAGAAGAGGCTGCAGCGATGCTGGTCCAGACCCATGACGGGTGTCCATGGAAAACAGCCGCTGCCCTAACTTTTCCTAATGCAACTGGGAAAGGTTGGCATCAGCCGTGCTCTCACCCTGGCGTCGGCAGCGGGGTGGATGCTCCCATCCCCGTGTCTGCCGGGGGATGAAGCTTCCCCTTCTCTTTTTTTGGGGTGCGGGGGCTCGGAGCAGGTGGGATTTCTCCCCAGAGTGCTCCCGGGAAGCAAGTTAAGAGCTGGGAAGCAAGTTAAGAGCTGGAAAATAGGCAGAGAAATTTCTGTCTGGAGTGGGGAATGCTTAAAAAAATCAGCCCCTGTATCCATCCTGCTCTAACAGGTCCCCGAAAAAATTTGGGGGTTAAAACCCTCCCTCCGAATCATGGGGAGGCTGCAGCCCCAGCCAGGGGAAACTGAGGCACAGAGGGAGGCGTGACATCCTCAGCAGCTGGGTGCAAAGCCCGTCTGCCAAAGCAGACCACCTCCAGGTGGGGACACCCAAGGACGTGGGGACACCCAAGGTCACGGCCTTGATGCCTTCAGAGCACCCCGAACCAGCCCCATCACCTCAGGGTGGTCTCCATCCATCCCAGGGCCCCCCAGCCCCGCTCAGNGAATTAACCAACTTTGTTTTCCACCAAGGCTTTTCCCTTAATAGCCATCCCCCTCCCCCTCGCTTTTGCCGGCGTTTGAGGAGAAGTGAGGCGTGAGAGATCCTTTGGAATAATGAGGTGTAATTAGCCCTGGCAGCTCTTATCTTCTACCCCCCCCTTCAATTAGATTGAAATAAAAAAAAAAAAAAAGGCAAGAAAAGGGGGAAAAAAAAAAATAAAAAGGAAAGAAAAGGAAGGGGGAGAGGGNAAAAAAAATAAAAAGGAAAGAAAAGGAAGGTGGAGAGGGAGGGAGGCGAGAAAAAGTGGGATGCCTTGTCTGGCTCTGTCCTTCTGGGCCGGGTCCTGGTCCCTGTGGATGGGGGATGCTGGCCCTGCCCCGCTTTGTGTGGCTGCTGCTGCGGTGGGGAGGTTTTCTCTGTGCCTCGGTTTCCCTCGGCCCTGCCGGCAGCATGAAACGTGGCAGGGGCGGCCGGCTGCGGTCGCTGACTCGGTGGGGTACCAAAACCAACCCCTGCAGCAGGGCAAGAGGCATGGTTAGGGGAGTCGTGGATGAAACCAGCCCCTTGAGCCCCGAGCATCCTGCCGGCGCGGTCCAGGCAGCCCCGTGGCGGACAGGAGCTCTCTTTTCCCACCCAGACACCGGTTTCTAACCCCGACTTTGATTCCCGTGTGCCACATCAGGTTGCCGGTACACAAGGGAGGTGGGAAAAGCTGCCGCGAGCAGGACCCGGGTGCAAGGGGGCTGTTTTCGGGACACTCCATCCCTCCTGGCTCATCCCCACATCCCCCCCTGTCCTCGACACCTCCCGGCCTCCAACGCTGCCCGTCCGTCCCGCTCCTGCCCTGCTGCCGTTCTCGCTCGGCCCTTGATCTTTCATACCCGTGACCCTGATCTTCAGGCTGACAGGCTGATGGATGGGCAGCGCCCCAGTGATTTACGATGTCCTTTAATATTTGGCAAAGCGGCCGAAAGCCCCGGGCAGCCAACGGAGCTGGGTGGGGGGGAGATGGCCGGGAGATTTGTCAACCTTTGAGCCGGGGAGGCGAGGAGGGAGGAAAGTGCCCTGTCTGTCCGCAGTGATTTATACACAATCGCCGTGATTAAATTGGCCTTAGCTAATGATAACTAACTAGTCAGGGGCTGACCTTTCTCTGACAATGGAAGGGGGCCGGGAGCCACGCTGCTGCGGGGTGTCTAATGGGGATGTTTCTTCAGCCAAGACACTACTTTTTTTTTTAATATCGCTCTCTTTTTTCCTTTAGAAATGGTTTCCCAGCCGGTCCAGCGTACAGAAGATGCAGGACGCCGCATCTCCCCACACCCCGGGGTCTCGCCCCCGCTACACGTCGCCTCTCCAGGCTCCATCAGCTGGGGCTGCATCGGCACGGCCACGGCCGGGTACCACAGCCCTGGAGGGACCCGGGTGCCTGAGCCCGGCACGCCGGGACTGGGAGTGCCGAAGTAACTGGGTCTGATGGTTTTTGTCTGGGGAGGACTTGAAATATGTTTCCAGTGGGAAATCTCACCTGTAGCCAAGCTGAATGGGGTCCTGGGGGGCTGCACAGGCACCCTCAAGCCTGAAATGTCCCCGTTTTCCAGGGATGCCATGTTGTCCATCCATCCCTCCCCCACATCCCTCCATCTCTCCATCCCTCTCTCTTCTCCTCCATCTCTTTCACCATTCATCCCCACCTCTCCCCCATGCCACGGAGGGGGACAGCCCGGTGTTTCCCTGCCAAGCCGTGAAGGGGGTATTTGAAATGATAAAAAATGGGGGTTTCTGCATTAAAACACCTTTTGCCTCCTCTGCTTGCCCTGAATAAAACCCACAACTGTTGAAATGGCCCCTGACCGCCTCCAGGCTGAGGTTTCACTGCTCAGCCCAGATTTTTCCCCTTGGGACTCTTTACACGGGTTCGTTTTTTTGGGTCCCGTTTCAGATGCCTGTGTTGGTGTCGCCACATCCGAAGTTTTTCCCGGCTGGGAAGGACATCGCTGGCTCGCCGCGGCCCAGAGAGACACCGGAGAGATGTGCTGGCGGCCACAGTTAAGGGTAAAAGGGAGTAAAATCCTCCGAGGATGGGGTCAGGGATGGATGTCTCGGTGCGTGCCACCCCGGCCGTGCCACGCCGTGGCCCCGGCCGCATTCGTCCTCCCCGCCCTGACGTCTTGACACGCGGATAAAAGCCGGGCTGAAGGGACGATTTCACGGAGATTAACCTCGCGCGCTGCGCTGGGGCCACCGCTGCCCTCGACACCGGGTCCCCCGTGTATCAAAGGCGGGTTACAGATATATTAGCCCCGCCACCGGTTTTATTAGTGGCACTTTATCACGCGGAGGGGGAACGGCCAAGGGCAGGAGACGGAGGAGCCCGGCCACCCTCTGGGAACCCAGACCCTCACCGGGGAGGCTTTAATTGAATTTTTGGGAGGGGACCCGGGGTCGGTGTTTTCTGCCTGGCTCCCCAAGATTTGTGATGCTGATGGGCGATGCCTGCGGTGAGGGAGAGGGGAAGCCTTCGGCCTCGCCACAGGGAGGGCTGCCCCTCGGCGTCACCCCAGGCTGGGTTAGAGAGATTTGATTAAAAAAAAAAAAAAAAAAAAACACCCGGAGGGTTTCTGCGGGGAAGGGGGA
>WAAD01012694.1:18607-35248 GCA_013389945.1 Fregata magnificens
GTAAATCAAGATTTCAACCTTTTTGTGTCATGTTAGGAATGGTGATCCTAGATCTTCTCTGCCATGATCAAATAAAGTTTATGCAAAACAGACTGTCTACAAAAAATTCCATGCATTTCTTTGATGTTGTATAATTGGCTAAAAAGAAATTAGATTCAAGCACCAAATTCGTAGGAAGTGATTTCTTCTTGGAGGTCTAATGAAATTTGAATTTTATATATACTCTACATGATTTAATTTGAGATTTAAAAAAATGCAATACCCTTAATGTATTCTAGTTATACCTAGGTATCTGATGCAACAATCTTGTTCTCTTGTTAAGGTTATGAGTCCATGTTTTAAACAAAATTCTCCCACAGCTGAAGGGTTCATATGCCCCCATAAATCCCATGGACACTCCAGAAACATCTGACAGCACAAAAACCTTTGCAGGTTCATTCAATAAAGTATGGCATACTCCTGCGTGGATCTTAAAACTTCACTGAAATCAGTACGTGGTAGGGTCCAGACCTGGCTGAGAATATAAACCAAATAATTTGTCATAAGTCTCTTAATTACTAGCCAATATAACAATTCAAGAGAAGGATTTATGGGAATGCAAAACTAGGTCTACACCATATAATTAGCACATACAGACATTTTATTTTGTCGTTTCTGTAATTTACATGAAGCTTTATAGCCATATTTTATTCTTTAGCTGGCTTCTTCTCAGCTTACTAGCAAAGTTGCTTGGTACTTCCAAACCAGATAGTATTTTCTTCAATCAAGTCATCAAGACAATATTTATCAACAAATCTCAGTTTTCACTCTTCCTCNNTCTTTGTTTTTCTTTTTTTTTCTCTCTAAAACTGTTTCTGTACAAGGAAAATAAAAGCTTATGTGCAAACACTTACTGAAAAATTGCAATCTACTGCTGCATAACATGGAGGCAAAAGATGTTACAACTACTATAATTCACAAGCCAAACTTTGTGAACAAGGGGGATCCACAATAAAGTCAGGTTGGCTTTGAGGTCAATGCACTGATTTACACTACTGAAATCATACAGACATAAGGAAGCATTCAATTTTTTTGCCATAAAATTGCTTGGGTAGAGTGAGATCTCCTGAGACATTTATGCAGAGCCATATATTTAGCAAGATGAAAAGAGTGTGCTGTCCTCAGTATCAAAGCCAAGGAAAAAGAAGAAAAAATAAGCAGCAGAAAGGACAAAAGACCCCAACGTTCATGCGAATACTATGTGCTGAAAGGAATTTCCAGACCTTTCAGCAAGATCTGAAATACATAAATATATATATATATTCTGAGCCATAACATTTTTTTCAGCTTATTTAAATCAAGTCTTATTTTTTTTATTTCTAAAAAAATTTGCAAAAAGTTTAAAATCTTCTCAAACATACAGTTTGTCGGCACCGTAATACCGTAACTGATTATTAAGCAACATATAACAGCAGGGATACAAGTTCTTATTTCAAGCTGTATTTTAATTGAACGTTGTCATTTGCCACAATATTTGAGATGAAGACTCCTTAAAAGCTTGTACAGAACCTTATCAGAGACCCTGATAACAGACTAGCTTTCAGAGCTTAGTGCTGGGGCCTTGAGATTTCTTTTCATAAAAAGGAAAAGCAGGAGTGCAAAGGAATAAGATAAAAGGCACCTCACCAAAACATTCATAATATGTTGATGTAGTTTTACAGATCTGTACTGCACCTTTCATTATATTTTATTTTGTACTCCTCATTTTTTCCCCTCTGCTTGGTATTTCTTGACAGCATATACGAGGAATGAATATTTGAAAGACTGATCTTCCTTTGTACCTCCATTTCAGTGGTCACAAGAAAATCTGCACTTCAAGGTGCCTGATGGCAACTATAAATCAGATCATTTGAGCTGCAAATTCCCTCACTTGCACCACCAGTGTATTTGGAAACACAAAAATGCAAGTACAAATTTAGAGGAGTGAAAAGACAGGTCTCAGTTTTTTAGAAGATGTGCCAGAGAGAATAAATGTACAATTGTATGACACACAACAATACACACTGCTGCCACATTTTTAAAGTATTGTCCTTTGAAAATACATCTTCTGATAACCTACACCATAAATAAACTACACAGAAGCAGAGCCAGGGAGGGAGAGGGAGGTTCCTGAATTAAATTCCTCTTTGTGTTATCTGCTTAAGTGTATAATTAACTCTTCTGCCAAATGAGGCTTTTTTGGATCTTGGTTAGGTATTCCTGGGTTTTGTTTCATTTGTTTTTTGCAGGTTATGCACATGAAAATGAGTAATTGTAGAAAGATATAAATACAGTAATTAAGTTTAGTGGATGAAATTCAGCTTGAGGTAGCAGGCTGGCAGAACCCTTTCTGCACCAGTTAATCCTCATGTTAGAGCAGTGACAGAAGACACTAATGGCATGTCTGTTTAGGATTTGTCACACGCCTGCACAGCCTGGCAAGGATTCCTATCTGTCACATGTAGGTATGCATGAAAAATGGCAGTGGGTGGGGTAACAAGATCAGTACTTTTGCAGACATAGCCCTATCGCAAAGTAAACTGATTTCCAGACAGATGGCCAGAACAGAAATTGTGGATGCCCCATTTAAAGAGTGCAGTGATCAGAGCAATGCATGATTCCATCTGAAAGGAAATTATTTATAGAACCTGTGAGAGGAGTTTCTCCACGCACATAATTGACATGTATATACAGTAATATGCATAACCAGTAATATACGTATGCAACAGGTAAAGTTAAAGTTCTAAAGCCCAAAATTGTGGCTGTACATTTTGCCCCTGTCTGTGGAGATAGCAACTCATGTCTAACACTTTGGAGGACAGTGCATTGTCTTACTTAGGCTTTGGGTAATTATATGAATTTCCGTATTTTTTAGAGAGTCCTTTGTACCAATCTTGATATATAGTTTTCTACTGGCTTCTAATATGGATTAATTGCCAGTCTGCTCTTCGTGGAGACAGGGCACTGTGGAGACAGCAAAATCACACATAAATCCCAGTGACAGGAAGGGAAAGGACGGAAGGAACGGAATGCCATACCATCCTGAGAATAGCCAGAAGAGCTGAATTAGAATAAGGAAGGAAGATGGCAGTCATTGCTTCCTCTCTGGACCAAAGACTCAGCTATGCCTCCTTTTGTCTAGGAACAATGTTCCATCTAGTTGTTAAAGTGAATGCTGGAAGCTGCTGAACTCCTCCAGGCTCTGTTTTCTTTACTTAGGGATTGTGCTGTCCACCTTTGTAGTCCCACTTTCTGTTCCTACAGTTACAATGTTTTATGCCTGAATTGTAAAAAAAAAAAATTCATATGCAAAGACAAAAATGTAATAAATTTGCATTGATAGTGTGTCTCCAAAAATGAAAACTCCTAAACACTGTAACTGTCTGAACCAGCTGGATGTAGATTATTAACATATCTTTCTATACAGCTGTCTAGAAACAGTTTGGCAGTTTTAGAAAAAGCCATATTTACTTCTTTTCTGAAAATGTTCTTTTAAACAAACCTTTCCTAATATTGATTGTGCTGGAATATGTAGCTATAAGATGGAGATGGAGCTTTTACTACACCAGACAGCAATGGTCTTTTCTATACCATTGAATTTTCAATCATTCTTCCCACATGTATCTATTTTGGCTGATAAGGACTTGTGCTGTGTATACTCTGGGCAGTGCAAACTCATGTACAGGTATACGTGTTCTTTCACACTTTCTTCTGAGTATGTTTGCTTGGTTCTCTCAGTCCAAGTACCACAATAGTCAATAGATATGGATGAAAATACCACAGGTGTTTGTAACTACCATCTTCTGATGATAATATTTTAAGTCTAACAGTATGTTAGATGACAAAAACACGTTGCAGACTGAGCAACTATCATTAGTTTTCCCTCTAGGAACCCAAAGTAAAATGGAGTGAAGTTTACAGATTGAAAGCAGAGTATTATGACAGTTTGGGACAGGACCATGAATATGTAATGCATTCTTTTGCTTCTAAATTGTAACCTTAATTCAACCCAGACTCCAAAAGTGAAAAATTCAAGAAATTTTGTCTTTATTTCAATGTTTATGAATGTCGTTGCTTTCCAGTTGGAATGCAGGCTTGGCCTGATATAAGATTTCATTGCATATGGTCTACTTCGGCTGAGAAGGACTTATCATATGTACACTTCGGGGTAACCAAAAGTACCATGTGCAGAGTTCAGTTCTGTGTGTTCAGCACTGCTCATTAGGTAGGGCTTAATGAAATATTAAGATGGTCACAGGACTTTTGCTCTTGCAGTGTAAGCAGAAACTTCTATCCAGGATGTTCTTTTTAGAGATGTTGTAGGGATGCCACAGGCATCAGCCACCATGTCCTGTGACAAACCAGTACTTCCACAAAACTGAGCATAAAGGTCCAATTGACTGCTTGGTTTGAAACTATTGTTAGCATTAATTGCTTCTGGTCCATGCTTAACAACTCTTAAGTGACTGATGTGAAGTAATATTTTAGTGTTAGCCTTAACTCCTTCACAATCCAGTTGCTGCTTTGCAGTCACCCCAGTTGTGTGGCTGCCCAAAAAAGGATTAAAGGAAGATGTTTTCATAAAAAAAAATCATTTTCACTTTTATGTATTATTCATTTTTTATAGTAAAGGACATCTCAATCTTGAGTACATTTTCAGCAAGAAAAAAATGAAAAAATTGTCAATGTAAGAAGAATAAATTTATTCTATTGTAATTTTAGAATGAATCAAAACATTAGCAGTATATGAAACTGACTTCATAGATAATTCAAATAATTAGGAGGGCATTATATACACCATAATATCAAACAAATCAAATAATTATTAGAGGATCTCAAATGCTCAAATGAGATCAGGGTGGCAAGGAATGCTTAAGGATTTCAGTTTTGTGGGAAAATGTAGAAAATCCAGACATTTCTTCTGATTTGAAATTAACAGCTCTTTTTCATGAAGTGATAGAATTTCTGATGACGCCAAGATCTCAATTTCCAAGAAGCGCCCTGAGGGTCAAGTACTCTCTTATCCCTAATGCTGGTCATTCTTGTGCACAGTTAAGCTTCTCAGGCAGAGCACTTCTCACTCTCATTGCTAAGATTGCAACTGTAGTGCATAAAAGGACTTAGTTTTCTAGCATTGAAATCTGGCACATCCCATGGGCATGAATTCACTTCTGAAAAAGGAGAAAAAAACATTTTTGTTTCCTATTATTCTATCATCTTAGGCACTTAAAGATGCTGCTGAGAAGGAAAATTGAAAGCCATTAGCAAAGATGAAGAAATGTATCCTTACATACTATATATTATAAACCTACATTAAAAAAAAAAAGAATCCTTAACAATAATACAAATTTTATAAGACTGAATACTTCTCAAAGAAAGATGCATGTGGGTGGGATGGGTCATTGTATGATTTTGTGTATGCATACGTACATATATGCATAAATATGTGTATAAGCATATACATGTGTATATGCATATACATATATATGTGAATTTGAATACAAACTGTAAAATTTTTTTGAGTGGGAGCTGACATTGAAGCAGATTAGTGAGAACTGGCTTTACAGACATATAAGCTTTAAAATATTTTTTTCAATCTATATTATGCTAAGCAATAGGCAAAGGGGATAATTCCTTCACTTTAAATAATGTATTTCTACCTACTTTACTTGGCTTGTGCCATCTTCTTGTTGAAAGAAGAGTTGCATATCACCTTACTCCTGTTCTACCACTTCACTCTAATGAGGTTGGGCAGATCTCATGAATTCTGAGGATAAATGAAGCTCTGAAAAGTTTTTTTTTTTTTGCATTTGCAAGACTAGATTGGGTTCATGACCTTTCCCCTTCCAACCCCCAATGTAATTTAAACCCATTTATTCTCTTTCCTATGTATGTTTCCCCTTACAGTAGATTTTCTAGAAAATGGGCTGTTGTCCTGGATTCTAAAAAACAACATGCATGTGCCTTCATGTGGAGATAGATACACAGTTTAAATGAACTTAATGAACTCTCATGGCTGAGTTTTCTAACCAATTCTGTGGAAATCATACAAAAATTTATCTTCAAATTAAAGAATTCTACTCTGAGAAATGTCCTTTCCTCCCTCCCTCTCTCCCTCTCTCTCCCTTTTCTTTTCCCATTCCCTTTCCCTTTCCCTTTCCTTTTCCCTTTCCATTTCCCTTTCCCTTTCCTTTTCCCTTTCCTTTCCCTTTCCCCTTCCCTTCCCCTTTCCTTTTCCCTTTCCCTTTCCCTTTCCCTTTCCCTTTCCCTTTCCTTTCCTTTTCCTTTTCCATTTCCCTTTCCCTTTCTCTCTCTTCTTTTCTTCTTTCAGTTTCCCCCTTTTCTTTCTTTTCTTTCTTTCAATGTTGCCAATGCAACTTTTATTCTCACTCTTTAACATTGGGAAATAGGCACTGGAAATTACCTGCTATCATTCAGCTGCAGTCACTTTATTAAGAATCGTGGTGGAGACTGTCAGAGGGAATAGCTGGAGCATCTTGGTTGAGGTGTTATAATACCAGGAAGTCTGAGGGATCAAAAATGGGCTGTCCCACCTAAGGAGATAAAAGCCTTTCCTACTTGTATTGGGTTTGCGTGGCAAGGTTTTGGTAGTGGGGAGGCTACAGGAGTGGCTTCTCTGAGAAGCTGCCAGAAGCCTCCCCATGTCCAATAGAGCCAACGCCAGCCAGCTCCAAGATGGACCCGCTGCTAGCCAAGGCCGAGCCCATCAGTGACGGTGGTAGCGCCTCTGAGATAACATATTTAAGAAGGTGGAACAAAAAAACCTGTGCAATTGCTGCTGGAGAGAGGAGTGAGAATATGTGAGAGGAACAACTCTTGCAGACACCAAGGTCAGGGAAGAAGGAGGGGGAGGAGGCTCTCCAGGTGCCAGAGCAGAGATTCCCCTGTAGCCCAAGGTGAAGACCATGGTGAGGCAGGCTGTGCCCCTGCAGCCCATGGAGGTCCATGGTGGAGCAGATATCCACCTGCAGCTCATGGAGGACCCCATGCCAGAGCAGGTGGATACACCCAAAGGAGGCTGTGACCCTGTGGGAAGCCCGCACTGGAGCAGGCTCCTGGCAGGACCTGTGGACCTGTGGAGAGAGGAGCCCATGCTGGAGCAGGTTTTCTGGCAGGACTTGTGACCCCGCAGGGGACCCACGCTGGAGCAGTCTGTTCCTGAAGGACTGCACCCCATGGAAAGGACCCACCTGGAGCAGTTCATGAAGAACTGTAGCCTGTGGGAAGGAACCATGTTGGAGAAGTTTATGGAGGACCATCTCCTGTGGGAGGGACCTCACACTGGAACAGGGGAAGAGTGTGAGGAGTCCTCTCCCTGAGGAGGAAGGAGCGGCAGAAACAATGCGTGATGAACTGACTGCAACCCCCTTTCCCTGTCCCCCTGTGCCACTGAGGGGGAGGAGGCAGAGAACTTGGGAGTAAAGTTGAGCCTGGGAAAAAGGGAGGGGTGGGGCGAAGGTGTTTTAAGACTTGGTTTTATTTCTCATTACCCTACTCTGATCAGATTGTTTAATAAATTAAACTGATTTCCCCAAGTCGAGCCTGTTTTGCCCATGACAGTAACTGCTGAGTGATCTCTCCCTGTCCTTGTCTCAACCCATGAGCCTTTCATTACATTTTCTGTCCCCTGTCCAGCTGAGGAGGGGGAGTGATAGAGTGGCTTTGGTGGGCACCTGGTGTCCAGCCAGGTTCAACCCACCACACTATTTTTAGGTAAGCAAAGGAGGAAGTTTATGTGTCCATCAGGGTCTGTTTGCAGATATGAGCTCCACAGGTTGGACTAATTATGGTGTGTTATAGTTTTGGTGCAAGGGTAATCAGTACTTCTATAAAGAGCAATGACAACACAGTATTCCCTAAAGATTGCTGGTGCTACTGCATGATTATTCATTATAGAATAAAAAGGTATGGGCGATGTATTTCACTGTGAAAAGATAGGGATATGCTCTGCCTTGAAGGTGGCTTTTCTTCTATACAGGCCATATAAACAGAAGTTTTATTTTTATGAAGGAAAAATTATCTGGACTACTGACTATTGTTACCTTATTTCCAATTCCCAGGTGATGTGAATTTTGCAAAAGCAAAATGCAAGCATGTGGTTATAGCAAAAGAGCGAAGCTAAGGTCAGTTCATCAGCTATTTTGAATTTCTATTCCATACAAAAGGCATAAGCAATCCGTAGGACAATGTGCAGAGACCAGAACCCCCAAATGAGAGATCAAGATTTTCAGAGGCATTGATTCCACTGAATGTTCTTCTAATGAACTTCTAATGAATGCCTAATGAATTTTTAACTGTTTTTTTCACAGTGACAGAGTTTCAGAAGGAGAAGAAAAGACTATTCTTCTATTTTTGGATTTTGGACAATGCTTTCTGCAAAAGCACTATCAATTTTAGAGATATTTGGATCACCTTCAGGCGTTAAAAGGAACTGAAGCTGAGTCTTCCTTCTCTTGGACAAACAGTCAAGTCACAATACCTTATACAAATTGCTGTAATCCCTCCCTCATGTAAAGGAAGGATTTTTTTCCCTTGCTGCACATCCTCCTCTATTAGATAAGATTAGATATTGCCTACATTTTGGAAATGAAGGACTTCAATTTTCCTTCAGAAAACAAAAAGAAGGAGAAAAAAAGAAAAAGAAAAAAGAAATGGTCATCCAATTGGCATCCTCAGGCAAGATAGTTGTGAGATCTGAAAATTTTCCTTCCCTTCAGTGCTAGCACTGGTTAATACTAGACAAATTCATATTTAGATTTTAGATTTTGATTTTTGTGAGAGCTAAATCTTCCCTCAGGGACTGTAAATGCTTAACGTAAGGTTCTGGACTTTCGTCTGTGAGCCAGAGTAGACATTACAGTGTTTGGACTTCTAGCAGTAAAATCTCTTGTATGACATCTAATTCTGTATCAGCTGTTCTGTATCACAATGGATACATCTGACCAGTTGGACTAGATGTCTTCTGGAGGTCCGTTCCAACCTCAACCATTCTGTGACATGCAAAAACCTACAGCTGATTCTCTCAAAAAAGCCCAGACTGACGTACAGATCACTGGTCCATCTTTCTTTATTGCCTTTCCATCCCATGTTCTGTGGAGCCAAAATCTAAAAATACACAACTTAGCTGAATTTTCAAATCTGTAAAATCCAAGTTTACATAAAATGTGATCAGATGATATAATTCATCTCTTATTCTCATTCTCTTTCAATGCAGTCCTGTGACTACCCCTAGCCTCAAAGACAGCGTCACTTCTAATCCTGCCATGTAAAGCAGAACAATGAGGGACTATACACATCCATTACCCAGCTGATCTGTTGAATGTTTAAACTAATTATTAGCAATCTTAAGAGAGAGAAAAAAAACCATGATTCCTCTTGTCTTTGCAGGAATGAATTGGAGCAGACAGATTGAATCTACTGCCAAGGTTAAATCCTTTATTTTCAATGACACCAATTATTTTGAGCACAAATGCTTTAATTATCTCAAGCAGGCAATTAATAAGTTGAATTCAAAAAATCAGGCACCACTATGAAACTGTCCAGCATTCAAATTCTTTTCTCCTTAAAGATATAAACAATGAAACCCTTTAAAAAGTTTTTTCAGCTTCCATTTTCACAGCCAAAGAGCTCGAGGATTTTCTAACTCTCTCTTTAACCATCATTCAATTTAGTGCCAAAAGAAATATGTTGACAAGAGGAGAAGCTGGTTCATAATAAAACAGTGGTATAAAGGTAAACTAGCATGCTTGGCAGCTCTTCGGATCTATATAGTGTAACAGCTACTTCAATATACTCCCTGCACCCGATATATGCATGTTCCATGATTTCCCCCACAAGAGCAGAGCTTCTATTACATTCCAGGTACCATGCTTCTACAATACTTGCTAAAGGGTTTATGTGATAAGCAGTTAAAAAAAAAAAGGAAGTAAGAGACCAGAGTTGGCTAAATGATGGTTCCTTGTGAATGACACTTCCTTGTTATTTTGCTGAACTGTCTGTAGTCAGTTTTTGTGTTGATGATTGGAACACAGAAGAACTTGATTTCAAACAGCAGAACAGTAAATTAGGAAAAAGTGAGCCTCCACCTATGAAGATGAACAAAGTTTTATGTATCATCAGCATAAGCTGTAAATAGTGAAAATGTCCTGTGATATATCTACCCGGTTACGTAAAGCAGGACATGGAAATAAAAAGTCCTTCCTGATACATGAAGTGATCTGTTGAAGTCCCATGACAGGAAATGAGGTTGCTTTTATATATTAACTTGCATAACTACAAAGGTTTCAGATGCCATAAAACTATACAGGGCTTTTAAAGTTCAGCCTCTATAACTACCTTGATAGCCTGAGGTAGAGGATTCCACAGGTTCACTTTGCCTGAGTAAAGACTAAATTCTTTTTATTGGTTCTAATTTATTGGTATTAAGATGCAATATCCAAAATAGTTTCAACCAGGGTTAAACTGGAATTTGAAACTTACTGCAAAGCCCAAAGGCAGTAAGAGTACCTTATTGTTATATAGGGATCAGAGATTGTATCAACACCTCAGACTGGATACCTCTGTACTTCTGAAGTCACCTGTTAATGCAAGGGGGAGAGCAAGAAGCTGGGATTTACTGGGTTCTGCTGGGAAAAATAAGTGCACTTGACCCCATTCTCAGCTCTGTTGCTAACCTGCTAATCTTTGATAAGTCACTTCAGACTCTCTGGACCTGTTACTCTTCAACCAACTCATTGTTTTGTTGTTGTTGTTGTTGTTTTTGCAGACAGAAAAATTTATAGCCAATTTGGAACCAATATCTACCTACTGGTGGGCTGACAAGAGTGCAATCAGAAACGTAAATTACGTGCTGCCTTAGAAAGCCAGAGAGCAAGAGGCACATAGACAAAGAAATAATGGAAAGATAACCAATTTAACTGAAATTTAAACTAAGTTATTCTGTGTCATAACGGAGCAGTCTGTGATGGTGCACCTGACAGGTGGTAATCTAACTGCAAGCAGTCACATACCTGTATGTACAGTCTGTCTACTGTTCTTTCCCCTGCTCTGAGAAGAAAATTCACATATATAGCACAGTTTTCTGAGAACATTACAGGCATACAAGCTGGTTCAAAAAAAAAGGAACAAAGCAAGCTATAAACAAAACAATCTGGTCTACTCTCATATCCTACTGTCCAAAAATTAGAGAGGAATTGCATTTATGGTACAGTTCTCTTGTTGGCTTTGTTCATTGTGAAACAAGCTGGAAAACCATCTAAGGGAACAATATCCCACAACAGGTTTGTAATCCCTCCTCAGAAGAAACAACAGTGTGCTTTTGTAATCACACTTCCTTTTCCTTTTCCTTTTTTTCCTTTTCCTTTTCCTTTCCCTTTTCTTTTTCCTTTTTTCCTTGTCCTTTTCCTTTCCTTTTCTTTTTCCTTTTTTTTTCCTTTTCCTTGTCCTTTTCCTTTCCCTTTTTCTTTTCCTTTTTTTCCTTTTCCTTTTCCTTTTTCTTTCCCTTTTCCTTTCCTTTTCCCTTTCCATTTCCCTTTTTTCTTTCTTTCCCTTTCTCTTCCTTTTAACTTTATTCCTTTTTTTTTCCTTTCCCTTTTCCCTTTCATTTTTAATTGCTCCTTCAGCTTTCCCTTCACCTTCATCTTCACCTTTGCCTTCCTGTTCCTGTTTCCTTTTTCCTTTTTCCTTTTTCCTTTTTTTCCTGTGCTAACATGATATGGACATTTTTTTGAAACATGGAGGCTGATACTAATATATATGGTTTACAATTGCATGAAGTAACCAATTTCAAACCCAGACACAGGCACAATCTCTAAATTATTTTTGGTCTATTTTTTCTTGTACCAGCTGCTTGTAAAATGCTGCCAGAAAAACAATGTGTTTTTCACTTGACCGCAGACTTTTAACAATCAGTAAAGCTAGAGGGCATGGCCTAAAGTCAGTCATTCAGCGTGGCCAAGATATAAGGAAATAAAAAACAAGGAATCCTGAAGTACTGGAGAGATGTGAGAATGGTCAAAGGAGAACTGATCTGAATGGCAGCCTTGTGCTGGAACCTTCATTTCTAAGGACATGCAGCAAACTCAAAAGATAGAAGAAGATTCGGATTTTGCTGTGTCTTAAAATGACACAGAAAAATCAGCTGGAAACAGCATGCAGTTTAAGAAATTCTTTACTTAAAATATCACATTGGTATTGTTTTTTGACCCTTGGCGGAACACTGTGACTTGGTTTTGATGATGAAAGAAAAGAATTGATTGATTTCAAAACATTGCAAAAATAAATCCCTCTAAAGAATAAGGATCATATAATCTAATTATCTTATATTCAAACATGGAGAAGAAAGTAGCAAGGATCACATTTGGATCTTTCTGATTTTTTCACAGCGCATGAACCAGCAGCTGTAGCTCTGTGCAGTCCAACAGCACCTCCCATACCAGGGTCACATCGGGAGAATGGCAGCAGGTTCCACAAGAACTAAGGATGCAGAGAAATGCAAGTCTTGGCTGTGGAATAGTATAAGACAACAGGGACAGGTGAAACTTCCTCCACGAGGAACCATCTTGTGTCCAGTATGGCTCCTTCCTTCAGAGGAGCTGCCACAAACTTGACCTCAGGTCCTATTTATTTCTGTCTCCTGTACATGTTGAAAACCATGTATTGTCTCTCTGTACTATCATACATCCTATATTCTCCTTCCCTAGTCTATTTGTACATAACTGGTTCAAAGAATTTAGGACACTGATAATTCAGAGGAGATATACCCAAAACATTTTAAAACAGGGAATGGAAGTGCTCTATTAATTAAATATAGGTGTCATTTAAATTTACAATGGTACTCTACTTCTGTGCTGTATCTTCTGTCTCAGCCATAGAACACTCTAGCTTATAGCAGCATATGGGGCAAAAAGTATAATCCTTTCCAGACCCATCCCTTTGTGACACTGGGGCTTTGGAAGAACCGCTTGTAAAAATCACGGAAGGCTGTGCATGTACAAATCCCATTTGTAGCAATTAGCCTCAAGAACTGGGAACTTGCTTTACACTACTGTGTACTTCAAAGGCAACAGCAACATAAACAAAATGTTTACCCGTCTTTCAAATGATGACCTTTTCAGTGAAAGCAAATAGCTTGTATAGAAGATAATTCATATTCTAACACTGTGTATCTCCCTCACTCATGATCATTTCTTATAAAACAAATTTTTCCTTACTTTTTCTTTGTATTTAACCAGTTTGTTTTCTTGTGAGCAAAGCTAAAGCTCAGGGAGCATGATTCATTGGACAGACCAAGTCCAACATTAGGTTGTGGTTGTTTTACCTTGTAGAGGCAACACTTTTGGTTCATAAAGTTCTCCTAACTGGCAGATGGCTCTAAGATATAGGGTCAAATATCATGGGCACTTTCTAAGGAAAAGAGCTTTTGTCCTTGCCTGCCACCTGCAGATGGGATGATTTTTGTCAGTTGACCAATTTGGATTCCCACCTGTTGTCCTGAACCACCTTTGCTATCCTAAAGTCAGTATACTTACTTTAAGATGGAGAAGCTGTCACAACAAGTAAGGGCATTACAGAATCCCAGAAAATTTGGCTGTAACGAATCTTGAAGATTCACCTAATCCATCTGTTCCCATGCAGGATCCATTATACCCATATCATTCTTGACAGATCTGTAACCTGGTCCTTAGCATTTCTGACAAAGACCTTTCTGGGCAACATATGCTACTACATCTGTATCATCATCATTAGAATGCTCTTCCTAATACATATCATGCTTATCCTAGATCCCCTTTGAAATTTAAGGTGATTACATGTTGTATTGCTCATAGGCTTGTATTGCTCCTTTGAACAACACTCAGAACTGTTGCTTTATGTCTTTCTATTCTGCAGAAGCCTTTTACAGAATTGAACATTATCATCATGGACCCTCTGGGTCTTATCTTTTTGGAACCAAGCTAGTAATGGACCTGGCATAAAGCCCTGCAGAGCCTAGCAGATATGTTTTGATTCACAACTGAACACTGGACACCAACAACTTCTCATTCAATGAGATTTTCTAGCCATTTTACAGTCACATTACAGAAGTTTCATTCAGACTATATTCCTTACATTGCCTATGGGAATGTTACAAGAGACAGCAAGCCCCGGGTAACAGAGAAGTATAAAGAGTTAAAAGCACTTGACCTACCCATTCCTCACCAGGAACACGGATAAGTTTATAATGAATCTTTTTTTCAATTATTCATCTGCCAAATCTCTTACTGAAGGCAAGGAGAATTTGTTCCATTTGGAAAATAATAATATCTACCTCTTCTATTCCTAACATGGAGTAAAATCTTCAGGAGTGGTTCCTAAACTTTGTTTTCTCTGTCTAAATGTGCTGGGTACTTGTAGGATCATTATCTTTGATATAAGTTTAACTATTCTGACAGATGAATGTGTAATAAAATACATATTTCTCCCTTGTTTAACCGTACGGATGAATTTACAAGAAAAATTGAATCGTTTGTTTTAATGTGCAACTATGTAATCTTTAAGTCATTAAGCAGTTTTCACATTTCTGCCTTCAGTTGTCCTGTGAGATAATCACTAAGATAACAGACATACAGGGAACACCATAATGTAAAAATACCCTACTAAAGACTAAAAGCAACAACAGACAAAAATCTAGGTAGAGGGCTTTGCAGGCCAATATCTACTCACCGTCCAAGAAAAGAATAAGCACAGGAGTTAGAACCAGGTACCTGAAAGCCACACAATTTGTGATGATGCAATCATGTACATCCTATTAGATGGAATTAATGAAAGAATTCTTAGCAATTACTACATCTTAGCTGCTATAGTTAAATTTGCACCATCACCACCCCCTAACCAAACACAAACCTGTGGTAATAATTCCCTTTTGTTTTTTTTCTGAAAGTGTGACAACAAGTAATGAGAAGATAAAAGATAGAGACTAGAAATCAAGAGGGCATATATCTTTGTCTCTGTGTTCACAGAGCAGGCTATTAAATAACTGAAGTGACTCATAAGCCACAACACTTGCAGTGACACCTTGCATTGGAGCCAGTTACGGTAAGCCATCCATTATCTCAGGAGCAAATTGGAGGTTATGCAGTGTCATTTGTGTTGGATATATATAATGTAACTCTCAGTCTCTATAATAATCAGATTTCTCAAGTGTGCTCCAACACTTACAATGATGTCTTCCCAAGATTTTCATCAAAAGGTTTGAATAAGAATAAGCTATTGTTAACACTGTGGATCTTGTCAACTTGAAAACACTGCTTTCTTAAATTGATTGCTCCTGTGAGAAACAAAATCAGAAAGGCTGAATTGTTGAGTATCATTCCCTGCTTTCTGACTTGAGGTACAACTGTTTTGAGCATCTTTCACTGAACAAGGAAAGACCAAATAATTCTGCATTTTATCTTTATTAGAATATTGTCCATACTTTACACCATATAAATTTCCTGCCTTTATAGATTTTTTTTAAATTTTCGGAAAGATTGACTCCAGATTACTAATCTAGAGTTTATTCTTTATCACCGAACTCAGGACTTCTGCTCTCTCACCAAAATCAGCTGTGCTGGACTATGCTTAACAGCATTGATCTGTATATGTATTATGGAGCAAAGTTAGAAATTTACCCTCTTGTTCAAAGATATGCAGTGCACATAGCTCACTACCCTTCACCATTATCTTAAGGACAGTTTTGGCAGCTAGTAATTTGGAAGGTGTAATTGTCCTAACAGCCATGAAATGACAAATTGTAGGCTACTGGCTATGACAGGTTCATCTGATTTTTTTCAACCATGCATATATATTCCACATGTGATTTAAATAGCTCAAACTAGAAAAGTCAGGAAAAAATACATTTGAAAACTAGTTAGCTTTATCCCAGTACTTCTGCCTTTGCCACTTAGTTGTCCACACCTGCACAATTTTCTAGAGTTGGTCTTGTATGTAATGACTAATGATTTTTTTTTTTGTCAGTTTCTTGACAAAACACATACTGACCATAATAATAGTCATGTTTTTCTCTGTCACTGGACAAACATTCATACGACGTGTACTACTCCCCGAATAACCCTAGTGAAGTCTCCAAAGCGTAGTTTCTTGCACTCTTCTTGGTAAAATGATCTTTTTGCCATGAAATAAAATTTCCTTGTAAAATGTAATTCTTCTTCTCTTGAAAAAGAAAGTCTAGTGACTGTTGGGTATGCTTCTAGAGCAGCTTGATCATTTTGTGACACTGTAAAAGGAACTGGAGCTTTGGATTTTCAGTACCAGCCTGTCTGAGCTGTAGCAATGAATCAGACATTGGTTTAAGGTTTTCAGAGCTTTTCTTAAATTTCAGGTTCTTCAAACAGCTGCAATGTTCCTGCTTTAGTTACGCTGTGAGGGTGTCTAGATGGAGTATCAGCAACCCTAGCACCTTGCTGTGCACATGCTCTGCCTGCAGATTGTACTACATCATGCACAGAAGTGGTCTTTGACATCTCACCAGCACACCATCTATGTCTTTGTTATTTGTCAAGAATTAGAGTCCTTTGCATTGTGTATAAAGTTGCAGCAATCTAATATGCACAAGTATTTTTTAGA
>WAAD01012694.1:51335-72504 GCA_013389945.1 Fregata magnificens
GGAGATATTCAAAAGCTGCCTGGACATGGTCCTGGGCAACCAGCTCTAGGTGGCCCTGCTTGAGCAGAGGGGTTGGACCAAATGACCTCCAGAGGTCCCTTCCAACATCAACCATCCTCTCATTCCATGATTCCGTTCCTAAAAGTTGCACAGCTCAGTTAACAATGAAGAATATAAGCTCCAATTTGAAAATAATAAGACCTTTGTAAATTTGACTCTTTGGCTTGCAAAATTTTCTTTATACTATATATTAAAAATATTATATATACATGTGTGTGCATTATATCTTTCTATATCTATCTACATCTTTATCTATATGCATATCTGCATATATCAGAAATGACAGAAAAACAACAATTATTTAAAAGATATGTTAAAGGGTATTATATGTCACAAATGTTGTGCAAAATACAAAAATCTCCATACATCCACTGTCTGACAAACAAAAACCAAAATATGCTTACTGATCAAAATAGAACAATCATCATTTAGACAACAGGAAAATGTAAGTACACATCACTAGCCATAATTTAAAAATGCTCACTAAACTCTGTCACTTCAGATAAACTAACACAGAGGAAGTAGCAGATAACACCTAAGTGAGAAAAATATGAATGGTAGGAAAGGGTAACATCTGATGAAATAATTATTGGGGTTTTTTTAAATATTCGGATGTAGAGATAGGAAAGAATGAATTTTATATTTTGTTTAAAGACACAGCAATGATTATAGATCAAAGAAATTCTATATTGCGTTTAGGTTGTGAAGCAACTGTACCTTTGTTTTATGTGTATGTATATATATGACTCTCAACATGCTTACCACAATGAAATTATAGCTCTGATATGGAACTGCACTAGCAATAGTAAATAATTAAAATGGTAATAATTTGTGCTTTGAGCAAAGGAAGAGTGCCTTGTCATTAAAAAGATATGATTTGTAAATGGTGGAAATTCAATTGGAGTAGGAGTCCATGAAGGTGAGTCTCAGGTCTTAGCTACACCTTACTAACTATCCTAAAGCCCAACAGGAGCAGTTTATAGTCAATCTGCTATTTTACAAACAGCTAGAGAAAAATGAAAGTGGCCATTAAAAAATAAAGAGTAATCTGTGATGTGACTTTATCAAACATTTCAATCCAACAACAAGTCCTTTATTTAATGAGCAATTTGTTCATAAAAGAATTTTGTCCCTTTGTCCTAGAATGCTACTTCTACAAATAAAACCATGTGTAAAAATAATTCTGTCAACAAGACAGAAGAAAAACATATCTCAAAACTGCAATTACAGAAAATGAGTTACAACCCTTTTACAGGTTTAAAGATAACTGTCTGTCTTTCTTTTTCCTTTTAAAATCCCTGACCCAGAGGAACTGAACCAAGATAACTCAGAAGGACTAAATGTTCCCTAGACTTAGGGATCTAAACCTTTAGATTTATTTAATGCAGCCACTTTCCAAACTCCAGCACAAATTTAACAATTTAGTCAGCACATGATAAATGTTTTTGGTGATACGCTTTCATTAGAAAATATCTAGAGAGAATGAAATTAACTTTTTTTATTGGGTCTTGGGATTAATTACCCGGTGAACACCTATTGACTGAAGGTTGAGCTGGGGTGCATATAGCATTACAGTACAGAGCATTACATTGAAAGTATGGGTAAATTTAGAAAGAAAATGTAAGAAAATAAATTGCAGTCATCATGTGCTTTGGACTAAAAAAAAACAAAAATTAAAATTACTAACAAAAATTTTCCTTTATTTTGAAGATTCTGTATTAGACCATTAATTTCTAAAAAATAAGCCTCCAGTAAAAATCAGAAGGGAAATCAAAGATTAAAAACATAGAATGTTTGAGAATTGGGAAGAAATTTTGGTTGTTGATCTTAGAAGTCCTATATGGAATTAAACTGCATGTATATCTTTTGTTTGTTGTTTTTTATGCTGCCTATCACCATTGTATCTGATTTTTGTCCACATAAAATCAATAGCAATAAAAAAATTATAATGAACTTCAAAGATTAACAAGGAGAAAAAAACTGAACAAAATTTTGCCTAGCTTCTTTAGCAGTTTTTTTGTTTGGGGCAATAGTTTGTCACAAGCTTATTTTATCTATTTTTAGTGGTATTTCAGTGTGTCAGTAATACAAACATCATTCTTCTATCCATGCTGTCCTGCAATGTGCTGTAAAGAATTTTTAAATATTAAAATAATCTGAGTTCATAAAAGACAAAGTCTAGGTACGTAAAATGATGCTGGAGAGAAACAGAAGATCAACAAGTTATACTTCAAGTTGAATGCACTGCATCAGCTATGTAAATTATACCTGCTATATAAAATAATCAATAAGTAAATCCCCCCAAAGTCATCACACTTGTTCATTTACATTTTATTTCAGTTCTCAAATCCTCAGATAGATCCACTTAAAGAGACTGCGTATCTGTATGTTACTGTTTTGAAGATAGTGGGCCATCATACAAGCAGACAACTGAAAGATTTGAGGCTTCAGAAAGGTTCCTCTTGAGCCTTCCTCTTCTGCCATGCTCTTTTCACACAATCTCACATAAGTCAGCTAGAGCTAAATTAATCTCATCTAACTTCCATCACCTAATTTCAAGCTGATCAGTGAGCCTCCCTCTGAAAGAGAGAGAACCAGGCACCCTGAGGGACTAATTCATTCTCTTGTAAAGCAGGTGTTCCTCTCAAGAGATATGTCTAACCCCCCAAATTTATGGAAGATCTCTCTCAGTTGGTGATAGAAGGTACCTATGCAACGAAATTAATCTATACAGGTAGTTCATATGTGAGACAAACCTTACCCATGTAGAAAGGTGTTTAGGTAGTTAAAGATGAGACTTCTAGCTGTCTTTGAGATTTAGGCATCTAAGTTCCCTAGAAATTCCCATCTGAATTGTTAGGTGCCTAATTGCTTTGCCTTGTTGTCTTGACCTTCACATTACCATCTTTATATCTGAAAAACAGAATAGAAATAATAGCACTTGCCTACCTCAGAGGCATCTCTGTTGTGAAGATAAATGCATTGTTTGTGAGGTGATCAAACTCCGTGATAATGGGGACCACATAAGTATAAAGACTTTTTATTTTATGTTTGAAAACTACATCATGCACAGTGGGAGCTTCTGAAGACTAGAAATAACAGCAGTAACAATAACTTTCCTAGTCCTTTTTTAAGAGCTGTTTCTGTAGTATAAATATGGAACGACTAATACTATCACATTTAGTGGTATTATTACAATAAACAGATGTTAAGCATGGTTTTAGTGTATAAATGCAGAACCAAGAGCTTTTGTTATATATCATGTAAATATATATCATACAAAAAGAAAAAAAAAAAGGTAGACAGAGCAAAACTCGAGTGATTTTAAAATCCTGAGCTGTTTGAGACAGGTACATCAGTAACAATACCATTAGAGTTTTCAGAATGCACCACAAGCCTGCAAAGTTTATTGTTTCACCACATGCTGCAGAGTTTATTATTTCAGGAGTGAAATCTACAAACATAATGAAATTGAATTGAATATACAAAGCTGGATATGTACCTTGAGGGCATTTCAAATATTCACACACTGAGAAACCCTAGAGAAGGAATATAAGGATAAACAAAATGTAGCGAATAGAAGTAAGTATCAGAAAACTGAAGAGAGTGAGACTGGAGGAGATAAAACCGGTAAAATAACAGGATGTTTTGGGGGTTTCTTCACATGTTCTTTGCATGCTCTTTCACTATCTAGGTGGATTTTAGAAACATAATTTTCTTTTACCAGAGAGAGGCTACATAAGCAAGATTAAAATATCTAAGCAGCCCACAACTATAAATTCTTCTACTGACCACTTCCTACCGGAGCCCACTGCGGTACATAAAATCTCCTTAAAAACAGATTTGGCAAAGGATATAGCTTTTGGGGTTAAAGTACTTGAATGGAAATACCTAGAAATTTTACACCTACTGAGGGTGAGTACAATGTACCCAGATGAGTGGCTCAGTCATCATAGTCTCATAGTCCTGCTCAGATAAGTAGTCCCGGGGTCCCTTCTCTGATAGAGGTTGGTGCCAGGTACACCGGAAAGTTCTGAAGCAGCTTGTCTCCAGGTAAAACTTCATATTACCACTCAATAATTAAAGGTTGTGTTATATCTTAAAATGTAAGTTGATGGCTTTTTTTGTACCAAAGGACTATCTCTGTCATGGAAAGTAATCTTCAGTTTAGAAAATCCCAGAACTATGAATTGGGAATTAAAAAAAGCTGGGAGGTTGAATTAGGGATCACCTTGTTGCTTATGTGTCTAGATCTAATGTTCCACTTGCTCAGGTGAAGTGAACCCTCAGGTAACCAAGGCTAGGGCTAAGAAGGGCTTTTCTCTGCTTTTCTTTGCATTTTTCCTAAGATAAAGGAATTGGTCAAAACTAATCTAATGTCTACTGTCATTGTGCAAAATTCCACTGTCATGCCATTGCCTGTATCTCAGTTAGGGGTCACTTTTGCCATAGAGATGATTCCTACTCACCAACAGTTACTAATCAATGTGTTTTCTGGGTCTTGGAGGGTAACACTGCTATGCAAGTGGAAATTAGGTTGGAGGTTGGTTTTTGTTTTGTTTTTTTTACCTCTTACAATGTAACCAGAAGTTCACTAAGACAAAATCTTGAAGAAAATAGCCTCCTATGTCATGAGTGAAGCAACACCATCACAGTAAGGCCTTGCGCTGCAAATCTACAGGAGAGTTACGACTTATTCAGAGTAGTTAATAGGTACTTTTTAAAGAGGGGAGCAGCGATAATTTGGAGGGCCTGAGGCTCTCAGCATACAGTACCTCAGGCTTGATCAATCTGGTTCTGGGCCAGGGGAGGGATAAGAAGAGTATCTGTTTCCTCAAGAGTGGGAATTTCCTGGGATCTGTAGTCATCTATAAGCTGTATGTTTCCAATAAGTAATAAAACTGCTGCAGGCTGCATTGCAGAGCTGCTGAATGTGGGTCACATTCTACCTACAAGTAATAATTTGGCCACCCTACAAGTTAAATATTTATTTTGTTGAAGTCAGTTTCTTACCATTTCCACTTTAGTTTCTGAGGGTTCTTTTGATGGTATTAATGCCATAAGCAGAACTAAATATCTGCAGAATTATGGCAAGTTTCTCTGTAACATTTCACTTGAATCTTATTCTTCCCTCAATAGATTAAAAGGTCTTTCATCTCTGCAGTTTTAAGTAGCATTTTCCACAGTAACAGGGGGAGGCCACATCTCTGCTAGTCAGTTTGCTGACTGTTTTAATGCTTTATAACTTTGTAATGTTCTCCCCTAAGGCTGTCCAAGGGTGATGAACAAGCCCTGTTCCAATGCCTGATATTAGTTGTCCAAGACAATGTGTTGATTCTGGACTTTTTTCTTTCTTCCACTCAGCTCATTGAAGATAAAGAGAGACTGTGCTGGTAGTGTCAGGGGACCTTGGGCTTTTAAGACAGGCTGGTTTTTACAGTTTTTTAGGAAGCCTCTCCTAATATTAAGAAGTAAGTTCCCTCAAAAAGGGGAGAGAGTAATGAAAGATAAAAGACTGACTGTTGTCACCATTTTTGCTGCTCTACCCACAAAGGCTGTTTCTCATGGCCAAAAATGTCTAGGATGAACTTGCTTTTTCAGTACATATTATGTAAACGTATTACAGTTGTTTTACAATTGTATTGCTCAACTTTGATGATGCATAACTGAAGTTCTGTAGAGAGAGATATGCATATCATCAAGGTATCAAAAGACTTTGAATGAGTTTGTTGTTTCCCGGTGACTATATCAAAGCTAGTGACATTTTTGTTATTCACCTAAGAAAGAAGAAACTGGAAAAACTGTTAGCTTATTTATGGGTATTTTTATTAGATAAACTAAGACTGTAATACCAAGGAAATGCCCATACCAAGTAATCTGTGTTTAACATGATGAGGCAGAAAGGCATGTTTTTCTCTTTCTTTCCTCAGTCTCCAACAGCATAGCTATTCTTTGGATTGACTGGCTTTTTCTCCCAGTTTAGAAAATTTTACTGAAGAAGAGGACAGACAGATGCAAGGTCTTTGAGCAGGTATTTCTAGCTGATCAGATAAAAGTTAGGTCAACTGTGGGACTGCATAGGTGCAAAAGAACAGTGGTGTGTCCTAATGTATGCAACTGAAAGGTATGTGCAGGCTTGACACCATGCTAATGTAGCCCTGTGGCAACAGCTTATACATGGCTCACATCTAACCAGATTGGAGTATGATGTCATGGTTTAACCCCAGCCGGCAACTAAGCACCACACAGCCACTCGCTCATTTCCACCCAGTGGGATGGGGGAGAGAATCAGAAAGGTAAAAGTAAGAAAACTTGTGGGTTGAGATAAAAAACATTTAATAATTGAAATTTTAAAAAATCATCATAATAATAATGAAAACAATGTAATGAAAAGGAAAATAACAAATAGAGAGGAATAAAATGCAAGAAAGATAAGTAATGCAAATGAAAACAATTGCTCACCACCAACCAACCGATGCCCAGTCATTCCCCAAGCAGTGGCCCCCCCCGCCAAGCTCACCCCCAGCTTTACATGCTGAGCATGACATCATATGGTATGGAATATCCCTTTGGTCAGTTGGGGTCAGCTGTCCCAGCTGTGTCCTGTCCAAGCTTCTTGTGCACCCCCAGCCTACTCGCTGGTGGGGTGGTGTGAGAAGCAGAGAAGGCCTTGACTCTGTGTAAGCACTGCTCAGCAGTAACAAAAACATCCCTGTGCTCTCAACACAAATCCAAAACATAGACCCATACTAGCTAGTATGAAGAAAATTAACTCTATCCCAGCCAAACCCAGCACATATGACTAGAGAAACTTCTGTGTACTGCAGAAACTCTGTAACTGAGATCAGAGTCACAGACAGACAGAAGACTCAGAGAGAGCGAAAAATAAAGGGAAAAGAGGCTGCTAGTCTAGAAACTGAGGCAAAAGCCAGGAACCAGCTAACAAACTTGGCTACGCTCAGTAAAGACACTATCAGGGAAGCCCTTTCTGGACAATATAGATTTTAAGAACTCTAAACTGTATCCAACCTTAATACAAATGGGAATGCTGACACACCAGGAGAGGCACAACACTAAGAACATTAAAAGCTGACAAAATACTTTGGCTGGTATGATCATGTTCCACGTTGGGAGGAGAAACCTGTCCTGGTGGCAGTTAGCCAGTGTCCACCTGGGAGGGAACTGCCAATGGAGGAAGAACTTATGGTTCCAAATAGACCCACATTGTCACAGGCATTTTCAGATCTGCCATGCTTGACAGGCTAGCATTTTTTACATGGGCAACAGCATTGGCAGCTGGAATCTTGGCATGCAGAAAAGGCCAAAAGGTAGCTGCAGAAACATCCAGTTAGGGACTGGAAAATAGATTATTTTCCCTGATGAATGGATAAAATATCTTGGCTACCATTAGAAACTAAGACACTTTTGTCCTTAGTGGTATCTATGCCTTAAAGAAATAATTATGAGAAAGACTTTTAATGCTAGGACCAGAGATCCAGTGCAATCAACCATATCTTTCAGTCATATGTGGAGGGACAAAGCACAGTAACAGCACAAAAGAATATAATTCCATGTCCAGTGCTCCATATCATTTCAGTTCTGTCTCCATTCCTTCTGGCTCCTTGTTAGCAGGACCCCATGGTCCAGAAGCATCCTCAAACTGCTTCCTCCTACTTTTATGCTGTCAAGAAATATGACTGTGAATGATCACTTAATGGAGATCTTTGTTCAGTTCAGAAAATGTCATCTAAGTCTGTTTGCTCTAGGGGTCTGATTATTTTCTTAGATCTTGTTTCATCGTGCCTCAAGCACCACTGTTTTATCTGCTTTGCAATGAATTCGATTCCCAGCTCAGTGAGCCTCCGCAACACCTGAGGATAGACTTTGGTGTTTTTCATCATGGAGGCATGCTCCCTGGACTGTATTATTATTCAGATCCTCAGGAAGGGCTGTCCCGCTGGTCTTAAGCCTTTGCTTGCTTGAAATTATTTCCTAAAATCAACAGAGTAAGAAACATGGTGCTGAAAGGAGGTGTTAGAGAAACCCTGCGATAATCACCCAGGTGGATGCTGGCATTGCATCCTTAGAGCAATGCATCCTGATTAGGAAATCTACTAAGAGACTTTTTATATAACCAAAGAATTCCAGGCAAGGCTTGTACGTAGAGTATGGCATAGCAATGAAATAGATCTACAGTGCATGCACCTTGTCTTATACAATTTGGGAAATAAGTATAAACCATGACGATGCAGCCAGGTATTATCTAAAGAATTACTCATTAATACTACCACCAGACACTTACCATCAAGAATGGAATTTGCAGTGAACTGTAATAGTTTTAGCTGACAGTAATGCTGTTAAGGCTGTATAAAAGGGATTTTTTTCTCCTGGCAGTTGAAAGATGCACAACACAATATATACATAATGATTTATTACTTAATAGTTAAAGCATGTGATGCTAAGTGTCTCAAAGAGTTTACTGTGTCACGATCTGCTTGAAATCAAGTGCAGTACCAAAGACAGTATGATTAGCTCAATCCTGTGCGTGCATCTATCTGTGCATCTGGATGTGTTCTTTTAATATTTCTGTAACACGCATACATGTGTTCAGGTTCTGCTTCAGAAAATTGCCAACCACAATTTCTATTGATAGCCTGATTCAATGTTGTCTATGGTCATAACCTGCCCTGGACCGATGAAAGGTTAGACAATTTGTTCTTAAATGGTTACCTCAGTGAAGAAAAGATTTTAAGGACAGTAACTGTGGTCTGTCTTCAGTGCTGGAGTTTTTTTAAGTCACTTGTTTCACTGATTTAAGCTCTGACTTTGAAAAGGCCAAGCAGCAGGGGAAAAAAATATAAAACCTTCGGCCCTATTTCCTAAGGGATATGTATTATTATTATTGACCTGTTCAAGGAGAAGTAGCAGCTGGAGGTGGAGTTGCACACAGTGTTCCCTGGCTTGCTTTTACTTCAACTACAAGGACTCCTCTCCAGTTACCAATGTTTGTACCCAGCAGAGCTTTGACTTTCATGTTTCCTTTTCAATACAGGTCAAACAATCAATGCAGCAATACTGTTCCTCTTCAAACACTTCATTTTTGTAGGGTACCACTGTTGCCACAATCATATCCCCTTTAATTTTCAAATCAGCTTTGGATTTGTTCCAGCGTCCCCTTTAGTAAATTGATTTTTAACAGTAAGTGGCTTACATTGTCCATGTTTCTTCAAAAACTGTCATGCTTTGGCAACTTCAAAAAGTTTGAGAAAAGAGAGAAAAACTACTCTGAATTCTTGTAGGGGTGGAGCATCATCTAACATTTATTCTTTCAGGTGGTATTAAGTCTCTCTTGCTGTCATATACTTACATATGCACACATACAACACCCCCACTCCCCTCCACACACAAACCCCCTTTCTTTCCAATTAAGTGTACTTCACAACTTGCTTCCTTACAGAATCTTGTTATCAACTATAAGAACTGTCTTAATTCTCATACTACTTTTTCTAGCTACCTGTTTTCATCAGTGTCACTTATATTGTCATCACCCTTTCATTTCTGTACTTGGCTATTTACTCTTTGATCCCCTAATTGATTTTACAAATCTTCTTTCTCTGATGTTTTGTCTCTGTTCTGTATGAAAGATAACCCCTTTTGCGCACCATTCTTCCTGCCTTTACTATCATGCCATATATCACCAGTTTTCTACCAGTTGTCATTTTTCCTTTGTAGTTGCCATCTTCCTTTAACAATTCAGCCTCTTTCCTAATCTTAACCTATTTCTCACAGTAAAACTAAAAGATTTAGAAGTGAAAATATACAGAGGATGACTAGCTTTATTATTTGACTGAATATCAAATCATAGCTATTAGCATTCACTTCACACTTAATACTTAGCACTTAGTAGAATATTTTCAAAGTATAATTGTCCAGTAATCATCCAGATCAATAATGATCTAGTTCAACACTGGACCAAATTAATCCCTGATATAATTCCTTGGAGTAAATGGATTATGCCATTAATTATGTGGCCCATTAATTAATTAATCATCATGGTCACTTGATGTTATAAATGCTAAAAGTTAAGGTAACTTGCCCGAGGTATGAAACTGGATCAGCAGCAGAACTGGAAAAATAAACCAGCAGTTCCCGGATGTGAGCCCAAAACCTAAATTCAATAGGCCATTCAACCTGTATTTCTGAATACCAATAGATACTAAGTAAGAATCTCAATATAAAATGCTGTGAGGCTTTCATGGATTCATGTTTTGCCAGTAAGAACTGGAGTTGAAAGTCTATCTCAGCCACAGTATCCTCTGTGGTAGAATCCATGCTTTACCAGGCATGCATGTCTGCAACAAGCAAAAAAGCCAGGTATTAATGTTATATTAATTAATGTCATAACATTGCCTCATGATATGTGGAAAGAAGAAAGTCAGAAGGGGAAATTATAAAAGCACAGAAAATTGCTACAGCTCCAAGATGAAGAGTTTCCAGCTGACATCAAGCTCTCCTCCACCAAAAATATATGATCAGCATGTGTGATAGGGATTTTTCTTGGCAACATTATTTTGCTTTTTCCTTTCCAGAATGATGCAGTCACTGGGACTCATTTTAGAAGAACACAAGTTTTATCTTTCAGCAAGCTATAGGAACAAAAATTTGAGATAGACCACCATTTTGCTTCTCTTTCCACCAAAAAAGCCCTTGACAATAATGGCAGAGAGGGAAGCCCACCCACTGCAGTCTGCAAAACGTGAATCTAAAATACTTCACTAAATTATTCAGTGGTATTTGCCAGAGAAAAGGTGAGGACAAGGGGCACCTGTGGTTTCCCTTCCTACAGCCTAGTCTAGTCTGATGCTATTCACAAGTCATTCTTTGAATGACTGACAATGAATTTTAAATTTCTATTGAGCTAAAATCTTGACATTTAGTACATTCATTCTTTATGAGATGCTGAAGGAAAAAAATCTCCCAATTGAATTTTGACTTTTCCATTGCACGTTCCTAAAAGGTCACTGGCCCTTTTTATTAGCTGCAACCATTGTCAAATCTTTGTACTAGAGGGTAACAGTTAACAAGAGGGAGGTTTTACGAGACCTGTGGGGAGTAAGGAGTCACACCATCACTAAATTTCAAGATTATATTCATCATTTTGGCACTACAGTTTGCTACATCTCTCATTTATAGAAATGAAAGCAATTTGGAGTTACAATTATCAAATTTTAGGCCCCAACAATGTATATTTTGCTCATCCATACAAATATTCAGATTAAATTAAAAATTATCCATTCGTGATGCCCAGATGATGTGGGGATTCTTCTCTACATGAGCGGGTATTAGACTATCAAAAGTACTAGCTTACATTGTGTGTGCTATTTCTATAATCTTTAAAACAAGTATGAGAAATGGTTATAACAACTATGATACCAAATTAAAATCACGAGTGATGCTGAATATTTCACTGTGTTGTAATTTCTGTTTCCCAGAACAACTATCACTATAAGGAAAAATACTGAAAAAATGCTTAAGTACTGGAGCTCACCAAGACTAAGCAAGAGTGTACAAATGCTAATTCTGATACTCACAATAAGAACAAACAGTGCTGTAACATACGTATTTTACAGAGTCAAAGGATCACGGAATATTTGACACTGGAAGGCACTTCTGGAGACCACCACTGAGAAGGGTCTAGCTCTGCCTTCTTTACCACTTCCATCAGGTATTTGCACACAGAGACAAGATCCCCCTGAGCCTTCTCTTTTCCAGGCTGGACAATCACAGCTCACTCAGTCTCTCACCATATGTCAGAGGCTCCAGCCCCTTCGTCGTCTTTGTGGCCCTTTGCTTCAATATGTCTCTCTTGTACTGGGGAGCCCAGAATTGGACTCAACACTCCAGAAGTGTCTCACCAGTGCTCAGCAAAGGGGAAGGATCACCTCCCTCAGCCTGTTGGCAATGGTTTACCTAATGCAGCCCAGGAGGCTGTTTGATTTCTATGCCACTGGCATATGGTGAACTTGTTGTCCACCAGCATCCTAAGCCCTTCTCTGCATAGCAGCTTTCCAGACAGTTGGCCCCCAGCCTGTGCTGCTAGATAGAGTTATTTCTCTCCAGGTTCAGGACTTGACATTCCCTTCTGTTGAACTTCATGAGGCTCCTGTCTTCCCATTTCTTGAGCCTTTTGAAGTCTCTATGGATGGAGATACAACCACCTGGTTACATCCCTCTAAGACCATCAGGCCAGCCAATTTTCGATTCGCCTCACTGTTTGATTACCTAGTCTGTAACTCATCAATTTGTCTACGTCAATGTTATCAGAGACATTGTTGCAAGTCTTACTTAAGACTAGGCAAGCAATAACCTTGCTCCCCTGTTCATTTCAGAGATAATCAAGATAATCAAGTCATTTTCAAAAAAGAGTAATTTCAAAGTTAATCAAGAATAGCCTTGCAATGACATCAGTCGGCTTCCTCAGCACTCATGAGCACAACCCATCAGGCCCCATAGATTTCTGTATGTCCGGTTTGTTTATGTGTTCCCTGACCTGATCCTCCCCCACCAAGGGTAAGTCTTCTTTCTTCTGAAGTTTTCCATTGGTCTTTGGGACTTGGGATTCCTGTAGGCCAGTCTTACCAGTAAGGACTGAGGTGAAGAAAACATTGAGTACTTTTCCCTGTCCTTTGTTGCCAGGTCCCCTCTCCCATTCAGCAGCAGGCCATTCTTTTTGCCCTTCACATTATTCCCAAGATTCAAATCAAGGTGGATTTTAGCTTTCCCAATCTTATCCCCTCATGCTCAGACGGTGTCTCTATATTCCTCTCAGGTCCTGTACCTATTTCTACCTCTTGTACATTTTGTTTTTATGCCTGAGTTTAGTCAAGAGCTCCTTGCTCATTCATGCATGCCTGCCCCCAACCTTCATATTCCATACCAGTCCTTCCTTGTTTGTAAGAATCAGGTCCAGCAGAGCATCTCCCATTGTCAGCTCCTTGAGCATCTGTGTCAGGAAATTGTCCTGGATTGCCTCCTCCCTGTTGTATTGCCACTCCAGAAGATATTGAGGTAGTTAATGTCACGCATTAAGACTCGGACCTGTAAATGTGAAATTTCTTCTATTTGTCTGAAGAAGGCCCCATCTTCTTTCTGATCAGGTGTTCTATAGCAGACACCCACCCCAACATCACCCATGTTGGTCTGCCCTCTAATCCCCACCCTCAGCTCTCAGCTGACTCATCACCCACCCCTAGGCAGAGCTTCACGCATTCCCACTGCTCTCTCACATAAACGGCAGCTCCCTCTCCTCACCATCAAGGCCTGTCCTTTTTGAAGAGCCTGTATCTATCCACTGCAGAGCTCCAGTTGTGTCAACCGTCTGACAACATTTCTGTGATGACCGTCCTGCACCCTTTGCTTGCCAACCCCGTGCACCACTTTCTTACTTGATTGGGGGGTCATCTCCCTTCCCCGTCATTTTTAGTTTAAAGCTCTCCTCAGCAGGTGTCCTGGTTTCGGCTAACCACAACAGCAGGTTAGCCAGCCTGTTGGTAGAAATGTTTTTGCCACACTTGGTCAGGCATATCCCACCTCTTCCTAGCAGTTCTTGATCCTGAGAAAGCATCCAAAGGTCATAAAAGTCAAATCCCTGTTGTTGACACCAGCAGCACAAACAGCTGTTAATCCACAGGATCCATCCACTCCTTAGGCCCTCGCCAGCAGGATTGAGAAGAAAACCATCTGGGACTCCAGCCTCCATGCCCTTCACCCTCACCCCCAGAGTCATGCATTCACACTTGAGATATGCTCCAGATCTTCCTGACAGTATCATTGGTGCCTGTGAGGAAAAGCAGCAAGGCATAACAGTCCAAGAGCTGGACAAGCCTCGGCAGCCTCTCCACAACGTCCCAGATCCAAGCACCTGGCAAGCAGGAAGCCCTCCAGGGCAGCAAGCCAGGTGGGCAGACGGTGCCCTCTGCCCCCTGCAACAGCAGCCTCCCACTGCTGTCACTCACCTCTTCCTCCTGGTGCTGCAGTGGGACTCAGGCTCAGCCTGCTACCAGGGTGCTGACCCTATTCCATAGCTGCAGATCTTCAAGTGGACCATTTTATAATAGTCCTCTAAACAAGAAGAACTAGATAGATTATGTGCGACATAAACACCCAACAGAAAATTTCTAGGAAATATCTAGGGAATGTAAGTAAAAAGAATATAATTATTGACAATGCTGGCTTGTACACACATAGATATTTCCTGGCATAGATATACTGAACTAATTATTGTGCCATAGTTCTATCAGTCTTAGCTCCCATGTGGACATCCTGTATGCCAAAACTGTTATATTGTCTTAGAATAATTACTCCAGAGTAATTATTCCAAATAAAATGACTATTATTTTGAAACAGAATGTCCATACTCATCTTAAACCAATACAGATATAGCAGCATAGATTATAGATGTGCCAGGAAATATCCAGTAGTATTAAAGTTGCTATGAGTAGCAACAATTTAACAGAGATTCTTTCCTTTGTGTTTTTGGTTGGGATTTGTTGTTGTTGTTTTGGGTTTTTTGGTATTGTTTTTTTAATAATGAGGTAGAGATTTGATTCTGTGGTATGTGAGAATGAAAAATCATCATTCTAGTGTCACTGGGATCATTTTATATGATTGTCTGTCTGTGTCCTGGAACACTGTTCATTCAGAATAGTTGGTTTTACAGATTGTTCCCTATGTTCTTCTGAGTGATTATGAACCGTGTTATCTACAGAATCATGCAAAATTTCAGAGCTCAACAAGCAGTAAATGACCATGATTAATGCAGCTTATTCTGTGACAGCTTTTGGGATCACAGCCCACGAGAGATGTCATGGTTATTGCTCTGAAATGGTTTTCCTCTGTCCTTATTCCTTTGTCTATTGTCCTCCTTTTATTGTCCCCTTCTTCTATTGTCCTCCTGTCTGTTGTCTCCTTTTTCTTTCAGCCAATTTTAGTATGATTGGTGAAGCATTTTCCTTATATGATACATTAACTATAAACAGTCATCTTTACATTTCTAGGCTTCTTAAAAGAAGTGACCTAAGAGTGAAGGGCAACAACCTCACATTATTGTTGTAGATGTTTCTTTTGTTCTGAAATAAAGTAAACAATGTTCTAAGAACCTGAGATCCTCAGAAAAGCATTTTACTGATTTTTTTTGATAGCTCAGCTGATAACAAACCATTTGGCATACTTTTAGTACCCGTGCAGATATATGTCAATTCAATGTAAATGGCTTTCTCTTGTCATTTCAGCTAACCTGAAAGAGGGCATTGTCTGCCACAAATACTTTACTAAGGCAACCTTTTAAGTTCTCTAGAATTCTTTGATACCTTCAGCTTTTCTTGATACAGAAACATTTGAAACTCATTCAAGAGTAATAACCACAGCCACATGTTTTGTTCTTTCAAGGATACCTCTAGGTTTTATACAGCGTATTTTTCTTGTTGATAGATGGAAGTACTCTATTCTGGGGATTAAAGACAGAATACACTCTCTGGTTTTTAAAAGTTCTTTGCTGTGATATAGGCATTTAGCAGCAGAGCTAACAGCTTGATTCTTCTGAAAAAATTCAGGCAAACTTGCTCTTTGCAGGGAGGTATCTGTCACTCAATGCACTGAGAGCAGCCACAGCTTATTCTGATCTCATCATTAGCAGTGAAACCAGTAACCCATTTCTGCAAATTAGCATATTGAAAAAAGCAGTCTGAGGAGCCAAGTGGCTGAATAACTTCCTTGAGTTTCATAGAGAGCATTTTGAGCTAACTAATATTGGTGCAGTGCAGCATTAAGAAATTATACCAGACATCCCAAGAAAAAGAAACACCAATAGATCCTACTAAAAATGCCTGTCTGAGTGACAAAGGAAGACAAATATCTAATTTGCCAGATGATCCCATAGAATAGTAAAAATCAAGTAACCAGGAGACATATAATATTAAAAAAATGCAGTCAGTTGAACATATAGTCTTAAAACTCTTTAAATTCATATTAAAAACATAAGAAGAAATAAAAAGAAAACATCGGAAAATAACAAAATGTGTTAAAATATATATATTGGAAATTACTGAGCTATGTAACAGATCTGCTTATTTTAATAAACGATGGTAAGCTGCAGGCCGTTTGTACCTATCCCAGACTAAATTAATTAGGGAACAGTATCTGAGGATGACAATTCTATAGCATAGTTCTAAATCCAATATAATTTTCTATTAAAATTTTCTATTTCATTTAAAAATAATATCTCTTGAGTTCCATAGGTTTAAAAATACTTCATTCCTAAAAGAAAGAGTTCTAACAATTCTGGATCCAAACAGAAGGATGCATCCTACCCAACTTTACTCACTGAAAAGTCAGATTCCTAATCTAAGCCAAATGCTTAGGTTTCCTATATGGTCAATGGAGAGAGACAGGATTTCCAAATCACAATTCTTTCTGTGTGTCTTTGCCACCTATCTTGATGAACCGCCGGCTGGAGATGCCTGAGAGAGCCTAACTGACTATCTTGGACTGGGCATCTAACTTTTAGATAGCCAGGGTGTGCCTGAGATGCATCCTAATCTAAGGCTTCCAAGATCTTTGCTTTTGGTTCTGAGAATTTATAACTTTTTTGTGTTAATCTCCTTCAAATACTTCTTATGTGATCTTTCTGCAGATCAATCAGCAGTGTCACACAGGCTTATGGTTTTCATGGATAATACAAAGCTGCTCCACCTTCTGCTTACAAGCACTGAAGTAGGCAGTGGGTCGTCCTGTCAATATGTACTCCGTATTAAGCAGAAAAGCAGAACTATCAACAACAGTGTCTTACTCTCTCTCCTCTCTTTCCTTCTCAATTACCACCAAGGTCAAGCCGAACAGTTGAAACAAAAAGGGTTATGATTTGCTCTTTTAAAGAGAAACACTAGTTTTAGAAAGAAAGTTATATTATTGATTCTCTCGAGAATTCTTAAACACATAGTTTTTTATTTGTGGCTTGTTGTTCTCCAGTTTATCACATAGTTAAAGCATATTCTGTCTGGACTCAGTGTTTTCTGAAAACATCCCTATTCTGCAACTAGTTCTGGAGAAAATTTTAATCCCAGTTACATTTTTGTGGAAGACTTACGTGAAGATGAAAAAATTTCAGACAGGATACTGCAGGAGGCTGAAGGAAGGCATCCTGACTCAGGACTTTTTTCTATTTTTTGTTTGCATTTAATCTGTGTTCTCTGATGTGATTTACAGCAAGGTAATATTTGGATGAGTAAATCTCTATTCTTATCCAGGGCAATGCAACACATTAATGATAATGAAACATTTTATTAAATTGCTTTAAATAATTTAAATATTTTTATCATTACTTTTTTGCTGCTCAAACAAAAAGATTGGGCATTAAAAAACATGGTTCCTTTACAAATTCCAATTTTTTTGCTTAGATATGATGTTTTAATAGTATAGGTTTATACTGAGTATGACCAGAAACATTGACTTCTTAATACATTATTGGGCATTATAGTTCCTGCAATCTGAAAATCCACATTCCTCATTTGCCTCCTATTGTCCATTAGTATATGACAGTTTAAATCCTTTTCACTAGGGTTCTTCACTTCTTCACTTTCTTTAAAACATCAGTTACTGAAGTCAGAACAATGACCTTAAGCATTAAATTTAAATTGTTTTGGTTGTAAGTACGCAGTGATGATCACTGATGTTTGGTAACTCAGTTGTAGTTACTCTTGTATGTGATCCTATTCTGTAGTCAGCTTTATGAAAGGCTTTGTTGGACACTTTCTTTTCCTAGGAAGCTAAAATTAGTTCCTTTTCTTATATCAAACCTACAGTCTGTTATTTCAGTCCCCTTCTGCCCTCCTTCAAAATTTGCCCAAATGCTTCAGGAGTCCATCCAAGCTTGCAAACCACAACAGAAGTTAAACAACTCCTATACTCACGACCTAGAAAATTATTGGGTTTTCTTATTTTCAAAACACTTATCATAACAACATGTCAGTGTTTCATATCTCTGATTCTTAAAGAGATGGAGACATTTTCAAATCTTTTGTATGGTATTACCCGTATAACACAGAGACCCCAGCATATATTCGTGCATGGGGTTATTCCTCCCCAGGTGCAGCACTTTGCACTTCCCCTTGTTGAACTTCATGAGGTTCCTGTCAGCCCATTTCTTCAGCCTCTCAAGGTGCCTCTGGATAGCAGCACGACCCGCTGGTGTGTCAGCCACTTCTCCCAGTTTTGTGTCAACAGCAAACTTGCTGGAGGGTACACCCTGCACCATCATCCAGATCATTAATGAAGACGCTGAACAAGATTGGACCCAGTATTGACCCCTGGGGTACACCACTAGTTACTGTCCTCCAACTAGACTGTTCCACTGATCGCCACTCTTTGGGTCCAGCCATTCAGCTAGTTTTCAATCGACCTCACTGTCTGCTCATCCAGGATATACTTCAATTGTTTCTCTATGAGGATGTTAATGGGAGACAGTGTTGAAATGAAATGAAATATGTAGCTTCAACCTTGACCAAGCAGCTTATCATCTGCTACTTTTATATCCAAACAAGGGATTTTTAGAGTGAACATGACTTTCTAGCCCAATAGCTTGGTTGCTCAGCTGGGTGACGGAAAACTTGCAATCTGATTCTTGCTCTCAGGAGCGTTTGCGTATTGACATTAAACAGACATTGGCTAAATGACTTCAGAATGGTTTCAAGTTTGCTAGGTAAAGCAAAGCAAATCTTATTCAAGTTCAGTGGACTATTCATGCTCCATCAAATTAATGACAAAATCCCATTTTCACTTGAAGAAATTAAATCTTTTCCTAGAAACACATGACTGTAACAGACTGCCAGAGACATTTGGTTCTGGTCCACATCATATCAGGCAAAACCAACACATACTCTGCTTTATAATATGACCAAGTATTTGTAACTCCAGAACTCATTGAGATGCGTAATAAAACCTCTTGCAATATACTCTAGTAGTACATTTACATTCAGAAAAATAACCATTGGTATGTAACATATAACTGTAAACATTTGAGCAAGATGTAACACCTGAAACCTATTTAGCAGCTTTATGAGTGGAACTCTGATCATAGCTGGCATTTCTTGAAATGTAAGTAATTAAAAATAATAGTGTGTTAGAACATTTGCATAAATTTCAAGAAGGCAGAAACCTGCATGTCAAATATTAGAATTTGGAACCACTCAGAACCCTACTGAATTAATTTGCTAAATATTAGAAAATAATTAGATAACATCAGGTGAATTCTGTATTTCCTAACAAAATTAAATACATGGTTTTACCCTTTTAAAGTAATTTTCACGTGAATATGTGCCTACCATAAATAGGGGCTGGAGGGGTGGCAGGTTATGCACCTTAAAATTTCCACTGGGAATTATAAAGTTCTTCAGTACTGCACATTCTAGGCAGATCTGATAACCTCTGTTTCTACCAAACAACAATGGAGGGGGCAAAATTTCCTGAGAGAACTAAAACTTCTCTTCACTATTTTATGTACTTTCACATTTCTATTAGATTGAGTAATAAATAGAAGGAAAAAGCAGCAGCAACAACAACAAAATCAATAGGCAGAGTCTGATTATTTTTGATCCATCAAAATATATTAAAATGTGGTTAGAAAAAGATGTTATAAACACTACAGAAGGGTATGTTTTCTATATATAAAAGTAAAGAATTTACAGACAACTGCTTTCAAAACACAGCTAAAATGGATTAATAGAATACATCCTTTCTAACAAAATAGAGTGCCAAAGACAAGGATGCACAGAAAGGTAGCATACTGGCTTCCTTTTACTGTTTGATCTGATCAGTTTTTGACTTTTCAGGTGTTTGCACTTCATATCTATTTTATTTTTACATCATGGTTATACATTATTGAAAGAACCACTAACTAAGCCAGATTATGGAACACAACACACTAAACAACAGGAAAAGGACCAGCAGAATTAGTGTGAACTCCCAGAATAATGGGCCCCCAATCAAAAAGAACCAGGCATGAATGAATGAAAAATGCTTGATCCAGCCACCTCCATTCCACTTGTTTTACTTCACACTGGGTAGTTCAGGAGTGTCCTAGTTACTGCATCTTAGCAGATATAATACAGCCAAAGGTGTCAACTTCTTTAGTGAGCCAGATTACTTCTGTCATTGACCTACGCAATTTATAGATGTGATTCTTTTCATCAAGTTTCTCAGACATGGGTGATTCTGCTGTCCCTATGTTTTCTCTAAATTAAAACTGCTGAGCTAAAAGAAAGAGCATGGAAGTGATGGGAGAGGTCATATTTAAATAAGCTGTTAAATGAAAATGTAAAAATGAAAGACCAGTTCCTTATTAATATTTTTTTATTTTTAAAAAGCTTCTAAAAATCAACAGATTTAGGAAAATCTGGAAACCTAGAATGTGTACCACCTTATGCAGATATTTGAAATAGGATTTGTCGCAGACAACTTCAGATGTGTACATCTGAATTAATCAACTTAGTGGCTCTTGAAAGTCAAAGAAAATAAAATAAGTAATTTCTTCATATTACTTTAATCTAGACATCAAAATAGATCGGGAGAATTATGCCATAAGTGGTTATCTCAGTGAGTATAGTATGACCAGCTGAGATGTCAATGTCAAAGCTTTATACATCTAAAATTAAACATATGAAATATGCAACTGTGCACCTCCCTTAGGTTAAGGTGGTAGGAGGAGGTGGTAGGTGGGCTTAAAAGCCACTTGTTCCTAAATTCTTTTTTAACAGAGCTCTCTGCTTTGTTGGAAAAAAAAAAAAAAAAATCTGTGCATTCTCAAGCTGCTGATATTACATGCCAACATGTCCACAAAGACTCCTAGTGAATCTCATCCCTTGTCTGAAGCTTGGGCTGTAACATCTATAGGACATGGCTGTTCTTTGCACCATGGTTAACATAGGACAGAACATTATGTGCTCTTATGCTTTCTGATAATATAGTAATACCTTGATACGTAAGAGGAAAAAAAAATCAGTGACGGAGGAAGCCTATAATTTTAACATTCAAGGAAGGCAAGACAAAGAGTTTGCCT
>WAAD01012695.1:1070-14499 GCA_013389945.1 Fregata magnificens
CTCTAAAAGAGAAAAAAAGCCAAGCAAAGAAATTGACAGCAGCAATCATGGATGAGATTTTCAAGACCACTCAAAGAATGTAGATGCCAGTCTATTACCTCTTATAATTACTGCAATGAAATAATTATGTGGTATGAGTACTTACATATTAGTTTTATAAAAGAATAATCCAGGGCAACTATTAAGTACTAAAGCCCTATTGTGCTGAACAAGTACTGAGCAAAAGAAGATAGCTCCTGCCTCATGAAAGAGGTATCTAAAAATTTTAGTTATGACAGATTATTTTCAGACTTACTGAGTAGAAACTGTTTCCAAAGGCCAGGTTCAAAGTGAGAATTTCCACTAGATTTCAATGACTTTGAATCAAATTAATAAAACCTATTTCTTTGCTGAGGTGAGCCAAGATCAATACACTGAGTACAGTAAAACAATTCAGTTTTGTACGAACTAGGGATCCACTTTTGATCATTCTTCCCGAGTCCCCACAGACCTGAATATAGAGCATTAATGGAGTTACACCACATTTCACTGCAGTCTAAATTCTTCTCTTTACATAATGCCACAACACAAACCTGGTCTCAGGTGAAATGTGGTAGTTCACAGCGGGAGAAATTTTTCTCTTCCTTTGTATGAATTAAATTTGCATAATTTACAGGTTGGAGTTTATTTTTCAATGCTTTTCAAGGACTGACTTTCTTTTCTGTTTTATTATGCCTTTGCTTTAAGATTCCTTTTTCCCTTCCCAAGAGGATAGGGCTAGTGACCTCTGTGAAGTAATAATGTGTCCCTGGCTGGGCTATCAATTGCAGAATGAGGTGTTTGCGCTTGACCAGATGTTTGATTTGTGTTTCTTGAGATGAATCTTCTGCATACATACGGTCTGATGGTAATGATGCATAATTGATTTTTATAGATAATTTCTTGCCATGCAGGTGCTGTGTGAGACCTTCTCTTCAAATATTTGTTTACCGCTAGTGATTAGTCCTGTAGCTTGTATATTTACATTATGACCCATAGCTAATGCAAATTTTCTACTGGGCTGGAGCCTTCAAGGAGTTTGGTTTCTCTTCTCTTGGAATTTCTTCCAGTAGTTTTAAATGAAGGTAACATCATTTTATGTTATCTTTATTAAGCATCAAGAAGTGATTTTTCTTATGGAGGAGAAATAACTTCAAAAGAGATTGGACATTTAGTTTGGTCCTAACTGTGTTCGTTTGATCTTTGTGCAAAGAAAACACTTAGCATGTTGATGTCTCCTTTAAAGTTTAGCTGCCATTTCTCCCCCGTTCTCAGTTTTAATGAGAACTGTATGTGGGAGAAGGTCATACGCTCACGAGCAATGCAGAGAAAAGAGAGGTAGGACTGTCTTATTTCATGTAACTTTACATATAACAGCAGGCAAAGTCTTGAACTAAATATTTCCTGAGATGCAGCGTTTGTCCTGCTTCTCAGAGGATCTAGGCTGAGACCTATCGTCACTACTTTTCCCTTACACAACAGCAACAGGAAGGTATTCATACTGGGCGTGAAAAGGGCCCAAATGGAGTTGAGTAAGTAACATTGCAGTGCCCCAGGAACGGTACAGAAGTAGCATAGATCAAGAACATGGTAAAGACATATTTTGTATATAGGTGTGTAGAGCTAGGAGAGATTGCAAATTCTTGTTTGGTAGAAGATAATTCTTTTAATTATACGATTGTTACTAATGGTCAATGCATGTGAAGACAAATTCCACAAATCCATAGAACACAGATTGCCCGAAAGGAAAATCAGAAATACTTGTCTTAGACAAGAGTTAGTATGCATTATTGTATAATATTTGGGGCAGAGAATTTTAAAATATATTATGCATCACTATCACAATATGAGAATGTAGAAGCTAAACACTGCTTACCACATAAAGCATAATGAACTTCTCAATGTAATTTTTATAGCACTTAAAAGGTCAACGAAGAATAAAGCTATCCCCCATTATACTCCTCCCCTGTAGGAAATGCTGTCAATATTGTAAACAAGAAAATGTCTTCTCATCTAGGAGTTTAAGCTTAATAATGGACTTAAATATTACAGCAAATAATTTCAGAGTTGTACACTGAACACTGCTCTCCCATTAGTAAGATAGCCTGTTGCACTTATATTTGTTCTTGGTTCTCAAACTCATCTTGCTTTTGATAGCCTGATGCTAATGAGAAATATGTTTTTAGTAAGTCATTCAAATCCAACTTTATGGAAGATGTATTAAGGTATATGTTTCATTATCATTTTTAACATTAACATTTTCTCTCAGGGAATCCCAGAATGACTAAATGCATACAGTTCTGGTCTGACTGCTAGACAGTATTTTGTTACCTTTTAGGTGCTGTGCTCACAGAACGCTGGTTCATTCATTTTGAATTTCAGTATGTGATGTGCTACATTGGAACCTATCTACATTTTTTAGTAACAAAAGAGTAAAGAGCTGTGCATGTGAGCAAACTGTTCTGTGGGATGAAAGTGTTCACCAAATTCCAATGCTGAGCCCCCACAACATCCACTGGAATTCATGTGGCAATCCTTAGTTGATAAATATAAGAATTATTTATAAAGACTGTCCATCAGAATCACTTTTCACTTCCTCCAGAAAGAAATTGAGCTACTCTAAGATCTTCCATTGACACTTTTTAATGGAGAAACATTCTGTTTCCAAGATGCAAAGCTTCATGAAATTGTTTCAATATTTTTGAGTAAAAAAGATCAGAAGTATCTAAAGGCATTTTTAATTGCAGAAAATATGAAAAGTATGCACAAATTTAACACACACAAAAAAAATCTATTTTTTATTCAGCCCTAAAAGAAAACGTGCTGCATTAGACTCCAAAGTCAATACAGATATTCAATGTTTTTGACACTTCATCAGGTATCCTTAATGCTAGTTTCCTTTTAAGGGAGAATGGAAATACCCAGGGAACAGTTATTCAAAATGTCAAGCCCATTAAATGTCTGGTTTGACAACTGAAATGAATTTATGAAGGTTTAAATAAGACCCCAGATAATGTTTTCTCCAGAAAAAAATCAAACTAGCAAAGTGGGTGAGTTCAGAAAAAAGAATTGATGTATATTGTTCACAATTTTGAATATTATGTGTTACATGCTTGGATCCTTACAGTATGATTTCCATTTATACACTGCTAAAAAGTGTGAGCACTGAAAAATAATTAATTTAAATTGAATAATAAATAACATAATGGAAATTAAGTCTGCTATTCCAGTTTCTCTGAAAAAGGCTCATTCTATCAGCCCTGTGGTTATGTAAAAGACTAAGCCTATTCATGAACTTTTCAAGGAAAAAGGATCTAATTTTCCAAGTTGTCACTGTGACTAATGACAACAGAAATCTCCTCCTGGATGAAGGTCTCTGATTAAGAAATACAAAGTTCTGACTACACGTTCAAATACCAAAGGGAAACATTTGCAATGAACCAGTTGCATGCAAATGCAAAACATCCCACAGAATAGCCACTGTTGTGTAGCAAAAACTAATAGCTTGGACTCCAGTTGTTCACCTTGAACTGGACTAGAAATGTTGACTTCATCCAGAGTTCCAGGTAAGTGTGTTATCAGCTCCTCTGGCAAAAATCATGGGTTATTTGAGGAGATGTGGGGTCAGGAGAGAGTGTGAAAACTTTTGAGACCTTGAAATATTTCCATAATAGGAAAAAAAATACTTCCCCTTCCCCACCCTAGATAGAGTCAGGAAAAAAAAGGAGGCTTTGTGAAACTGTTGCAGACATCTTTTTCCTATTGGTGAGCAGACATTTAGACAATTTGTTGAAGTCAATGAGAAGTAAGTGGGGAATAAGGATTTCACAGCTGGGTCATTTTTTATTCATTCTGTTCCACAGCACCGCACATACAGTTGTGAAGTGCTAACCCATTTGTTCTCGGAAGTTGTTCAAAATCCAATGGACTAAAAATATTCTGTCTGCCAAGGAGACAGTCAAGGTGATTTGAAAAGGCTTGGATACTTTTACTTTGGGCCGCAGTCTGCAAATAAATTAAGAGGCATGAGGGCTTTTTTTTTTTTTTTCCCCTCTCCTCCTCCCCCAGACCTATTAATAATGAAGCAAATTCACAAAAACCAAGGAGAAAACCTGCCTGCTGGCTAATATTCTGTTTGTAATACTGTGTCTGCACCTGCCCACGGTGCTAAAATTCATTTCAAGTTACACTTTAGTAATTGATGATCACTTGCCATATCCCTTTGTAAAGCTTTTTTATCAATGTCTTTGGTGGTTCATTTTGTATCAGCAGCACATCAATGAAATTTTAATGGAACAGAGTGCTCTACTTGAGACTGAATTAAAGTTGCTTTACCTGTTTCAATATCAAGTGAAGTTTTCAAAGTCTAGAAGCATAGTAGTTTTTCAGGTTTTTTTTTCTTTGATAGCTTTGTTTCTGCACAATGGCGGCATCCTTGTGATCAGCTGTAATAAAGGCTAAATGCATTAATGAACTTAGTTTAACATTAGCAGTGTGCTGTGAGAGACAATGGGAAAATGTGGGGTTTGAAGCTGATGGCTGGATCCTCGTAAATGTAAATGCCACAGAGATGTAGCAGGGAACGCATTAACTGCTAGAATACTAGCTGGGGAGTCAGGGAGGATCTGAAATGGTTTAAAAATCTCCAAGGTAATGCAGTAATTAACCATGCACAAGGAAGTACAAGGTCATGAATTGAGTTCCCTTCTTTAAAACCGCAGGAGGAGCCTGTATTGTTGTCAGAATAATCCCACAGCACTGCAGGAATACTATCAACCACTGCACCCACCTCAGAACAGCCTATGAAGTACAGATGTCTTGCCTGTGAACTCGGCACAGAGGGAGTACTGGGGCTTTCAGTGCATAAATCCTGCCGGTCTATGTCTATCACAAATGAAGAAACTCAAGGATCTTGAGAAGCTCCAACAACTCTTACATTGTCTTGGAGCCATCTGTACAGCAAAGCGATTGAACTATTTTATGCCCTTGTAGAAATTATTTCCTTGTGGTCCTCTAAGCCGTATGAACTAATTATGTGATATTTCACATTATTTTTCACTACCATAGATGACTAAAAAGCACAGGACAAAAGAAAATTACTTCCACTCAACCTTAAATAGACTAGGAGGAAATATAAACCTTTTCCTCACAATTTAGCTCAAGGCTTGTGCTGCAAGTTGCATGCAATTTCATGCACAGCTAGCGCTGCGGCTGCGTCTTGTCTGTCATTGGGCACACCTGGTAGAGCCGGGTGGCACTGGTGACAAGCAGATCACAGCACCGGACACAGGCTCACAGACCGGGGGAACTCAGCGCATAAAACGCGAGAGCAAAATCAGCCCGCGGCCTTAGCGTGATGCGCGTAAGGCAATCAGCCGTTCTAGAGAGTTCCTTAAAGTTAAACCCTCCCACAAATCGAGTCTTTCAGTAGTTTACAGATTCCCGCGCGTTTTTTAGAACAATTATGTTTCAGGTGCTAAAGCTGATGCATGTGTCGAGCGGCCCCGCCCGCGCGGCCCCGCCCACGGCTGCACNCAGCCGGACGGCAAGTGCTTTTTAAAAAACGCCACTTGATTTCGGCCCTTCCAAAATGCGATTCTTAGACTTTATGCTTCAACTTTGGCAATTTTTAGCCGTTCTAAAAACAAACAAAAAAAACCCCTTTGCAAATGAGAGAAAAATGGAGATAAGTATCAAGCAAACAACACTTCCTGTTTTGCATTGGCTAAAAGTCATTGGATTGATCTAAACTCACCTGAACTGATCTGGATTCATTGCCTGGCTTTGCTTTTGTCACCAGTTTTGATAGACTTCCCTCCTGCTCCCCTGGCCCCGGTCTCTCAGTGTGGCAGCTGGATGGAGGAACCGTCCCCTAGCACAGCCTTGTCACCGTGTGGGTTTTGGGATGAGAGGTGCTATGGCACTGCTGGGGTGGCTGGAGGACCTGGCAGCCACTGCAGCTGTGGAGGAGGACGCGGGGTGGAGCTGGCATGGCATAGTTTGCTCATCAGCAACATGAAGCCTCGGAGGTTGAGGGCTTAATTTTGCAGCTTTATTGGAGGAAACTTTCAAAAGCAGTTTTCATCTGATGAAAGCCTCCTATTTACTGAGTCCTAGCCAAAACAGGGCCCAAAATGCAGGCCTGATAAAAACTTTTCCCATGGATTGATTCCTCTCAGGCTGAACATTGAAGATAATTTACAGATTGACAAGTGTTGTGGTTTAACCCCAGCCAGCAGCTTGCTCCCTCCCCCCCACGGCAGGATGGGGGAGAGAATCAGAAGAGTAAAAGTGAGAAAACTCATGGGTTGAGATAAAGACAGTTTAATAGGTAAAGCAAAAACTGCACATGCAAGCAAAGCAAGGAATTTACTCACTTCTTCCCATCGGCAGGCTGATGTTCAGCCATCTCCAGGAAAGCAGGGCTCCATCACATGTAATGGTTACTTGAGAGGACAAAACGCCATCCCTCCAAACGTCCCGTTCTTCCTTCTTCCTCCCCCAGCTTTATATGCTGAGCATGACATCATATGGTGTGGGATATCCCTTTGGTCAGTTGGGGTCAGCTGTCCCAGCTGTGTCCCCTCCCAACTCCTTGTGCACCCCCAGCCTGCTCGCTGGTGGGGTGGGGTGAGAAGCGGAAAAGGCCTTGACTCTGTGTAAGCACTGCTCAGCAGTAACTAAAACATCCCTGTGTTATCAACGCTGTTTTCAGCACAAATGCAACACATAGCCCCATGCTAGCTACTGTGAAGAAAATTATCCCAGCCAAAAACCAGCACAAGATAAAACTGGCAGTAGGAAATACATGGGGGAACACTGAACTATCCTGGTTTAAGGACTCTTCTCATCTGCTGAAGAGGACTTAGTTGTGCTACTTGTGGCTGGACACTAGAAATGGGAAGACCATAAGGATGGAAGCTGCCATATTGCCTCCAAAGACAATGGGAAGGAGCCGTCTTCTCCGGTAATATTCACCTGATGGAGGTGGACTGGTAGGTGAGATGCATTTTTTTGTTGTTGTTTGGCTTAGCTTCCCAGAATTCCCAGGGTAATGGTGGTGGAATGCAGGAAAGATACCTGCTGATTTTTGAAATAGGAAAACCCACAGTGATTGCTAAGGAGGTTAGCGTTCACTGGCCCAATTTATTAACCAAGTCCAAAGTTCAAGTCTGGTTTAGAAAGAATGTAAAGGAAAAAATTGTCCAACATGTTTGTATCTCCATGAATCGCTAAGAGAAAATCTAATATTAGTTCAGTATTGAGGATATTTACAAAAATGTAGATGTTTTCCAATGTTTCCAATGGCTGTTGTATCAAGCCTTGAATGCAAAAGAAGATAAATCTGCCTTCTCACTTTCACAGTCACAGCTGGAACACACTTTACCAGGGTAGCTTGTGTTTCCCTTAATGGAGCTGTTTCTATTCAATGAAATAAAGTATATCAGTCTGTGAAACTGTAAATTTAAATCATATCACTAACACTTTTGTCCATACAGCACTAAACACAATTTCAGATACGGGAGAGGGAAAACTGTCTGAAGACTTAGAAATGTCAAAATAAGAAATGTCTAAAACAGAATTGTTGTGGTAGAGAAAGTAGAGTGGCAGACAGCGATGTTCTGGTTGATTTGATGTGCTTTGATACAGTCTGTAAACTTTCAAAAACTGGGACTATTTAATACATAGTGAAATAATACTCAGTAATGTAATGTAATAAAGCTTTTGCATAATAACGAATATTGTAAATAGCTACCAAGAATACAGTGATGCCTGTTTTTCACAATGAAATGATTCTTTTTTGATTTTTCTAAAGTAATCTTAATATGCATCCTTTCACTACAGAAGAGCAAGCTAGAGAACATCTAAACAAAGTTAACGTTTTCTTAAATAGTTCAGATGAAATGTTTATGCTTATTTAATATTTTGTGGGTATTTTCCGTGGTAATTTAATTTTGAACAAACCAAGGAGTGCAACAGAGAAAATAAAATGTAGACATATGATATTGTAATTTTAGTTGATGAGAAGCAGCAGGTAAAAGTTGAAGGAGAATCTCCTGCCCTCATTGTGCACAACACTGGGTTAAAGAGCTACTTCGTAACGTGGAAGAAAGGAACCTGCTTTTAACTCAGAATGGAAGAATTATAGAAACATAGAGAATTTGAGGTTTTAGGGGGTCTTTGGAAGTCATGTTTGTACTAAAATTTTAGGATGGCTTCCCTTGGACTTGTGTGGAGTTCGCTCAATTTTCTTTTAATCTTTCAGCATCTGGGATTTTTTGTTTTTCCTTCCTTGTCATCACACCCTCTGGAGGACCATAGTTGATCAATTTATTGCTCCAAGCAATACATTTTCAGATATGTCCTTGTATTGTTAGGAATTTCTTTCAGATGGTCATTCCTGGAGCTCATCTTTCAGTAAAGTTCTTACCATACACTTTTTTTTTTTTTTTTTTAAAATCTTAGATTACAGCAGAGATGCTGAAATTCATTATGTGTGAATATGGGCAGAAGGTCTACTGAAAGAGGCTGAAAAGTATTTTACAGAAGCCAGCTGGGAATTCTTGCCTATGTTTCATTTTTGCAGTATTAAAGTTCTTAATATGTATGTAATAAAGCTATAGAGGCGTTTTTTTGTTTGTTTGTTTAAAAAACTATTTGATGGGATACCAGAGGATTTGTTGAAGGCTTCATTTTAGCCTAGACAGCTGGAGTTTCTTCTCTAAGCTTGATATTTTACAGTGACTGCCGTTGTTGCATGTCTGATAAAATGCTGTTGCTATGAGTTCTTAACAGCTACAGATATGACTGAGAAAGTGTCTGGGGTGTTGGGAGGTATATAAGAAAAAAAAAAAAAAAAGCAGCCCATTTCTAACCAAAGAATGCAAGGAAACAATTTGTCACTACTGACAGCAGGAAAATGAATAAATATTGCAATAGATATATGTCTACCCAATGAACTTACGTTAGCATCTGAGTGATGTCCTGTCTCAGGAAGGCTAGTAGACCAGTATTACTAACTTCCTTGATGGAGATCGTTCCTTTCAGGCGGTGAATTTGTGGTGTGAAATCAACATCTTGTTTATTGTTTTTCTTGTATTCTTTTACTTCCCAAAGGAGTATGCATATTATTACATTATACTATGTTTAAAAAAAAAATAAAAAAGGTCTTGGTTACATGTCCAGAGCTAGGCTCCGAAATTCACATTTTGGCACCACAATAGAAGTGACCAAACTGAAAAGTCTGATATTCTACATAACTTTATATGTACAATGTATGTTCATCATATTGGAAAAATTATGATTCAATATAGATGCAAAATAATAAATTTGGCACCTATGTTGAGGCACAGAAAGTTCTGACAGTTCTTGTCAATCTATTTAGACACACATTATGAGAGTCCCTTGTCAATAGTAATCATAAGGCTATAAAAGGAGCCAATGGATCATGTTTTCTGGGACAATAAACAACTAATTGTAGCACAACTCAGCCTATGAACTGGGTCAGTGTTTCTACTTCATTCTTCTTGTTGCTCAGTTTTCCAGGTCCAGGATCTTCTGCTTGTTTTCAGAGATACAGGTATCTTCTTCCCCTTCCTGATTCTTCCCTCCTGCTTTTTTTTTTTTCTGTTTTACAAGGTAGTGTTTGTCAATAAGTTGTAGTGACTTGAGTGCACCGTTAAAGTGTGCCAGAATAGTTATTGTAGAAAAGTTATTGTAGAAAAAGTAGAGAACAAAAACCCAGATAAACAATTTAGTTAAAAAAAGGAAAACAATTTCAGACAAACTGAATTCATTCTGGTTTTATACATAACAATACCAGAACTCTCTTGAAGTTTAAGAAAAGCTCAGTGCTTCCACTTTCAGTCTCCTCTTAGGCTCTGCTAACTTCCTGATTCTTACTAGTTTTGAACTGAGTGCTAAAAGAATGCTCTGTTAGTGCCTGCCTGATCCGAAACTCCTGGAAATCCATGCAAGTCTGCTTTTATCTTCATTTTCCAAGTTGCTAAATGTCTGATACAAGAAGATGTATAAAGAATGGGAAGTCTCAAAGAAAGACCTTTCTAGGAAAAAATCTGATGGACCCCAAAGACCTGAATTCCATGACACAATTTCAGATGAGTGTCTGAACTCCTCTGCTTCATATAAAAACATCTGAACTTTTTGAGAACAGCCAATCGCTAATGAAAATGTCCTTATATATTTTTTAATCTGTCCTGCTAGTTTGGATGATAAGTCCTTTAATAACTCTTCAGAATACATCAAAATGTCACGCTGTGCTGAACGCCTACTTTTTCCCCTCTGGATCCTAGCTTAAAAATGAATGCTGTACCATAGGAGATCATTTTGGATTACAGAATAACTTCTCAAAATGTCAGTGGTAAATAGTCAGCAAATCCCTCATTATCAATAAAATGGTACTGATATTCAGTAAAAAGCCATTTGTAATACTTTCAAATCCATATCCTCACAAACCTTTTATCTTGTAGCAATCCCACCAGCATCAAGCAAAATACAGTTTAATGCAAGAGGGATCTTTGGGTTTTTTGCATGCCCAATGAACTTGAATAAAGGTTTTAGAAACTCCTGCTGGACAAGGGACTGTGATTTTAATAGTGTTTTAAATGAAACCATTTAAGGCTGTTTTTAATTCCCCATCTTTCATCACTGCAATAGATATAAAATCCTTTAGTATGTGTTCAGACACCATTCATTTCCTGAGTAAGAGTCTATTATTGTTTATGAAACTGCTTTGCTCTGAATACTAGCTTGATTGTCATAAATTAATCTCGTTGATGGTTTGGTCTCTGACTTGTGTTTCGTTTCCTTATTCATTTACACATATTCCTTAAAAGCTCTCTATCTTGTGTGAAGTGAAAAAAAACCCCATCTCTCTAGTGTTACTTGTGTGGAAATTGTAAATTAATAGGCCTAAAGCCAGTATTTCTTTGATATAGGTCAACTGTAAAATTCCCATTGACTTCGTTGGCAGAGGAGTTAGACCCATATGAGAAGCAGAGAAAGAAAACAAGCCAGTGGAAAAAATACTGTGAAAATTTTATATCATCAGAGAAAATGTGGTGATGTTCAAGACAAAAAGTGTGAGCATAGTGATAGGCATTGGTGTTGAATTGAAGAGTGCAAGCTTGTTTAACAGCAGTGCTGGACTTTTAGCACTGTGTTACTGTACAGTTCATCTTGGTTCTGTAGATCTTAAGACTGGGAGGATGAATTTGACTCTATGCTTTTGACTTACCTGCTGAGACTTTCTGACTGGCAATTAGGTTTACTGGGAATCCCATTAATGTAAGACAGCTCATTGTAATTAACTTCTGTAAGTCATCAGCTTGAACTGAGCTGTCCTTGAATAAATGACTCACAAGGGCAAGTCTAGGTATCTGGTTGCAAGCTGCTAGCCAGTCAATCATATGTGAAGTATTAGGAGAGCTCGTAAAATATAAGTCATAAAAAAATAAGTTTACCAGGAGATAAGTGGATCTGTAAAATTTTTGCCAAAAGAATAACAATGAAAATGATCTTGTAAAATGCATTTGTTACACCTCAGATATTGTTGCTTACAAGTAAACATTCTTTCAGTAACGTGCAGTACTAGGTCTTCAAATAGAGATGTTTTTGAAAGGAAAAAGCTCTCAAATTTTTGAGTCAAAATTGCCTGGGTTTGACTTCCAGAAATGACCCAGTCTGAGTAAAACACTGCCACAAATGTGTGCAAAGTAGTTCACAAATACCAAACCTTTTTAACGTCAGATTCATGAATAGTAGCAAAGTTTCAAGCATATATATTCTTTTTTATAACATATTAGTCACATGCTCATGACAAAAGTTTGCAGACCTCTGGCTGACTTCACTAAAGCCTGGACTGCCCGCATAGCTTTTCTTTGTCAAACTTGTGGTTCCTGAAAGTATTTAATGATTCTTTCTCCAGCTTCTCTTTCCTTCTAAACTGCCGATCGTAGTCCATAATTGAGCAGTCAGCAATGTTGACAGTCAGTGGATTGCATAGTTGAATCTCAAAGCACTTTCTGCTAGTACAGATTAGACTATTGCAGTGGTATGCCTCATTTAACACTTGAGCAGAGCTGGAAACAGCTAGGGCTGAACTTACTTGAATAACTCCATCCAAAAGGGAGAGAGAGCGTGCAAGCTCCAGAGGATAATCTAGACACACTTCAAGACGTAGAAAGCAGAGCTTTAAGATGTAAAAATGGGGCTCTAAGGTTTGGTGATCATCGCTCACAACAGCTCCGCTAAGGTAAAAGCAAGTAAATGCATGTCAAGGCATAGTCTACACCATGGGTATTATGACTCTAAAGAACATAACCCTCAGCTTCGAATCATTCCCTATGTGGAGATTTAGATGGTTTTCTTCCCTTGACATTGTCTAGTCCTCTTGTCCTACCAGAGAAAAATTCAGCACTATTCAGAAGTCCAACACACAGCCAATGCAGATTTTAAGTACTGTTTTGAAGTTCCCGAGTGGCTGTGCAGGGGGAGTTTGTATACTGGAAAACTGTAATGGTGCCTTGCCATGAAAACTCTTTCCACGACCTATAGAACAAGGCAGTTGGATGTGGGCTGGAGACAGAATTGGAAAGAGCGTGTGCTACATGAAGGGCTGCATTCCAGTGAAGGTCCACCATGGTAATAAGTTAATGGTGGAACAAGTTCAAGCCAAACACTAAATACTTTAATACAAAATGTTAGGTGCCAAATGTTTCCTTTGCTGAGAGGGTTTTTTTAATGTTACACAAACAGTACATCGAGTTTGTGAAAAGGTATGCGGTGCCCAAGGAAGAGAAGTGTAATTAAAACCTCATTAAAACTAATGTAAAGAGAAGGACTTTGAAAAACTGACTCCCTCAGAAGTTCAGCATATCTAGCTTCTTTCCTTTTGAGCCTCGTGTACAGAATCTGAAAATGAGAATATATTCTAAATAGTCTTATTCACACAGATAAGAGTGAACTCTTGCTTTGCATATTCCTGCTGTGCTCAGAGATCTGAAGTCACTGAGCATAGTGCTGAGTCAAACTAATAAACCCTGAACCGAGTGAGTATGTGTTAACTCAGCTCTGACACTGTGCAAATCGTTAAGCCTAGCTCATCATTTTTGGTGCTCAACTTGATGATCATCTATAAGTCATAATGCTGGAGTTAGGAAACTCCTGATGGGCTAAAGTTGAAGAAGGGAGAAAGGGAAAAGAGATCTTGCCAGAGGTGTTCCATTTTACTTTCTCTTCCTTGTTTCAAGTGCATCAACATCCTACTTGATTTTGTTCAACTTGCATAATTCAAAAGTGATAATTATTCTCAACTCTCTTTTACTATATTTCTTGTAAGCTTTAGCCTTCTTCTAAAAAACAGTTTTGTGTATGATAGTATTTATTCAAA